>VWYK01068620.1:204306-260128 GCA_013399775.1 Semnornis frantzii
CACAACCTCCCTGGGCAACCTGTGCCAGTGTCTCACCACCCTCACTGCAAACAACTTCCTCCTAACATCCAGTCTAAATCTCCCCTCTGCCGGTTCAAACCCATTGCCCCTTGTCTTGTTATGACAAGACCTTGTCAACAGTCCCTCCCCAGTCTTCCTGTAGGCCCCCTTCAAATATTGGAAGGTTACTCTAAGGTCTCCTGGAAGCCTTCTCTTCTCCAGGCTGCAGAGCCCCAACTCTCTCAGCCTGTCCTCATAGCAGAGCTGCTCAATCCCTCTGAGCATCTTCGTGGTGTCCTTTGGACCCGCTCCAACAGTTCCATATCCTTCCTGTGCTGGGGGCTCCAGAAATGCACACAGTACAGTTATAATCTTGGCCACAAGGGCACATGGCTGTCTCAACACACATATATATATACACATACATACATATACATACATGCATATACATATACACACATACGCCTATACATATATATATGTTAAAACATCACATCTAGCTCTCATGTGAAATAAGCCACATCTTCTGAGGAATGTTAAAAAAACTGAGAGGATACAGGGGAAAAAAAAAAGAATTTGAGGCCTTGAGAAAATGCCTTTCTGAATGAAACCTGAAATGTCCAGTCTTGTCAGTTTAGCCACAATAAAGATGAAGAGGTGGCCTGATTACAAGGCACAGATTCCTCCACAGAAACAAAACACCAAGTGTAAAGAGCCTTGTAATCTAACCAAGAAAGGCAAACCATGAAACAACATCTGCAAAGCCAAGCAAAGGATTGCCTGCTAGCAATCACGCCCACGCACATCAGTGTAGCTGTTTTCCTTTTGCAGGAAAACACCTCAGTGGTGGATACAGCTCCTGAGAACAGCGCTTCAGGAGAGGAAAGTGTGCTGCGGGGAGATACTGCTGGAACAATGCAAAGGCAGTTAAATAAAGATGCAAAATCTCTGCTGTCCTGGAGGTGATTTTAGATTATCTACTGATTGCTTCTGGCCTTGAGCTGCAGGAATCCAAGAGTGAACAGTTTTATCCCAGAGACAGAAGTCCCCAGTCGGGATACTCATTACCCAACTGCTTGCAACACAGGAAAACCTTGGAAATGAAGGCTCAGCTGCTGAGAGGGGGCAAAAACAGGAGTCCTGAGCAGAAGCAGTGCAGCAGAATTACACTTCTAGGAAGAAGGAATGACAACAGCAGTTGCAAATAGGAGACAACTCTGGAAAACAGCAGTTCTGTAAAGATTTTGAGGGTAATGGCAATCAGTTAAGTATCAGCTGTCAGTGCAACCTGTCAGTGGACAGACACTCAGCTTTGCAGGCTGAAGGTTCTGATGCTGTTTGTAGTAGAGTCTGATTACAGGTCATTAAGGAACAGACAGAGCAAATGGGATTGGTCAAAGAGCACAGACGGATAACCTGCTGATAGAAATGCTTGTTAAAATCTAGATCTAACCTGAGATGAGGACAGCAAACAGTGCCTGTTTTTCCTTAATAGGCAATGCTAATCAGAGTAATTACAGAGAAGTGAACTTCCAGTCTGCTTCAGTCCCTACCAGCCTTTTTCAGAAGCTCTCCTGAGATTCTGCAGCATAACACTTACCCCTGATGGCTGTAGGGACCTGGTATGACCTGAGCTACTAATCAGCCCTCCTGCCAGCAGCGGAACTTCTAGTGCCCGTTAGCTACTGCTTTGTTATCTGGTGTACTACTGCCAATTTTTTGGTGACCAAAAAAGTCTGTATGGAGGTCTAAGGAGGCTAGAGGTCTGTTGAGAGCTAGTCCAGAGCTAGTGAGAACTAAGAAGCCCTGGAAGCTCAGGCACGTATGTTCTCTGCTTTCTGGTGAGAGACTCCAAGCACAGGCCTATAGGTGGATGTCATTGGAGTCCTGAGGTCTTTTACTGTATAGATATAAGCATCCCAAGGAAAAGAATTGAGTGTTCCTCAGACCACCAACATTCATTATCCTAGTGCTGGTCACTTGAGGGCAATTTCAGCCCTGAGCTCTGCAGAGTCATCAGGTGGAGGTGCCTGATGGCATAAGACAGGGAAATATCAACTCTCATACTTTAAAATACTCATATCTATGCTACCTGCAAGTTGCAGGGCTTGGATGGGTGCTGTCCATTGACCGTCTGAAGGAGTTCCAACCCTTGGCCTTACAGACAACTCCTGTCATTCCCAAGGTCATAAGATTTTCTTAAAAAAAACCCCAACCAAACAAAAAAAAAAACCCAACTCCAACATATGAAGGGCTTTAAATAAAATAATCATTAGCATTTCAGTTACAAAGGGAAGTGGATTATATGTGCTTACTGAGAGGGACAGTGCCAACTTCACAAAGGAAAAACAGAGCAGGAACATTACTCTATGGCTTGCAACACTTGAGGAAAAGCTACTGGGATCCTGTTGGCAAAGCATTCCAGTGTGTGTCACAGCAGGGGGAGGCAGATTTGCTTTGAACTAATTTGTTTATTTGGTTCTATTCTAGGCGGATGAGCTGTGGGATTTGAGGACTGAGCTGAGTAACACCATCCTACCCCAGGCCACAGAAATCAATGGCAAAAGGCATCTTTCCATCTCAGTTTGTCAGTCCCAATCCACCCTTAAGTAATGCCAAGTGGCTGGCTCATGGTCAGGGAACGGAAAACAGAGCTGCTCCCCTCCAAACCTTCAGTCAGTCCATGATGGTCAGAGAGGAGTTGGCTTGCTTGAAGGGTCTTGGGAAAGGAACCAGATCTTACCACATCAGTAGAGACCTGGCCAGCAGGCATTAGCAACCCCTAAGCATTTGATGGATCTTAATAGGGGTCTGGAGCCTGTTCAGTTCTCAGGAACCTGCACTGCCACAAGTCCTCTTGTTGGTGTGGCTGCCTTAGGGTAAGAGCCAGAATGTAAAACAGATGGAATGGCTCCAGGTCAGCTTGTTCTACCACTCACTATGCCTCAACCAGCTCAGGGAAGAGGCACTGAAGGTTGACACACCAAGCACTGTGCTCCAGGACACTTCAAAGCCCATGGCTTCACATTCAGTCTTACAGCCTTCCTCAGCACACGGTATTACTCACTTCCACTTTTCCAGCCGGGCACACAGCCAGCAGAGATCACTGCAGAGAGACAGTGGTCTCTTCCTTTATAGGCGACCGTCTGCCAAGCAGCTGGTTTCCCTGCTCTTCATCCATCAGAGCTGATGATACCTTTCCCCAAGTCAGGCACAGCCTCCAGGGCAGAAACAGCATGCAAGCTCCTTGGACACCTCTCCTTCTGGGCTGTCCCATGGCACCCAGCGCTGCGGCATTCAGCAGCAGCAGCACTGGTTCAGGAGAAAATGTGGGGCACAGAGGGAAGTTAGAGAGAGCAGAGTTCTCTGCCCAGGAGCATGAAGTGTGTATTCCTACTGATCTCTGAGAGGCTGACAGCTGGAAAGTCACTGGCTGAGATAGTGATCTCAGTCACCAGCACGTGGAAAGTCTCACTCCTACAGATATCAGGTGTTAATCAAAATCAAGACATTCAGGACTGGGGGGGGAGCTGTGCAGACACTGACCTGCATCTGCAACAGTTCAAAACTACCCAACAAGCACTCATAGCTTCCCTCTTCTGAGGTGTAGGTCAAGGACATGGACTCACGATAAGCCCCCAGGGACACATGCCAGAAGTCTGAGGAAGACCTGGTGCCTCACATTCTAGTGCTACACATCCCTGCAGGACCCATATAACATCTGTATGACACTCATCAAGGTACCTGCAACCTCTGTCTGTACAGAGACGCTTTATTTTACAAAAGTTTTGTTTCTGGGTACACTTTGCTCTACATTTACTTTAGAGACAGCAGGTTAGAGAAGGTACAAAAATGTCGTATTCCTCAGATATAATGATGCTCCTACCCAGTCCCAGACGAACCTGCAAGGTGCCTGGTCTGCCCAGAGGAGATGAGTGGCATGTCTCTGAGCTGGCAACCTCCTGACAGCCACACAGGGGAACATGAAAACTGCTCTTTCCTGAATAAATCACCTTTTTTTTCCTTTTTTCTTTTTTTTTTTTTAAAGCCTGCAATGTCAAGACTAGTCACATAGAATCATAATAACAAAACCTAAATCACCAAGACCACAGGGCCCTGAGAACAATACTGTTTTTCTAACTCAGGTCAATCTCCAATCACTTTTGATGATCCCAGTTCCCTGGATAAATAAAAGCCACAGGGGATCCAGGTGGGCATACAGCTGTGGCATCTCTTAGAGATCCAACACCAGCCACGCTCCTTGAGGCTAGAGGCAAAGACTGCAAACTTTTCAAAGCACTTCCCTCTCCCCAGTGGCAACACCTCAGTCTTTCCTGGATTTAGCTTCTATCGGCCCCTCTTCATCCAGCTGTTGACTTTGGCCAAGTGGCTGGTGAGCTGGGAAATGGTGAGCTTTGTGTTTGCGTAAAGGAAACACAGAGCCAAGTGCCACAGGAGCATTGCTGCATTTTCATCCAGCCCGCCTCACGCTCTTCCCAGCCAAAGCCTGACTGACCAGAGCAGGGTGGATGGCCTGAGGCACTGTGGAGAGAGTGAACGGTGGACAGTGCAGTCAGCAGGGAGGGGTGCTAACCCCAGACAAGGCAAGGGCTGGCCAGAATGGAAAGTCACTCTTCCAGCTGGAAATTAATCTGTGCCCTGCTGAACATCAGAGAGAGATAATAACAACCACAGAGGGCAAAGACGGAGTGGGACAGTACTGGCTAAAACAAAGCTGCGTGTGAGCAGGCCTTGGAGAACAAATCATTTTCCCAGGGTCCAGAAGCACCCACCCCAGGGCCAAAGCTCAATAAACACTATCTCTCCAAATACAACCACCCTGCTGCCTGGAATGAAGCTTTTGCCTCCAGCCACACAAGAGGCAGCATGCCATCCATGGGGCTGGGAGCAGGGTCCCACGCAGGCAAGCTGCTGCAGCATTGTTAAGTGCACCTCAGCTCCTTGAGCCTGCATGCACAGCTCCAAGGCGAGAGGGCTCAGCCAGGATGGGGGCTGAGTCATCATGCTCAGCCCCTTATAACCTGCCAGGCCAACAGGAAGGTTCTCCCCTGGCTTTTAAATGCTGAACAATATATTCGGTGTCTGTCTTGTCCGTTTGCCTGTCCCTTTGGCTAGATGCCCTCTCCACTCAGGGCCGTGGGGACCAAAATCAGTGATTCACTTCCCCCTTTGTAATGCTCAGCAGTTGCTGATTTTCCACTAAAACATCACAAAAGAATGGGCAGTCTCAACACCAGCGTCTGTGTCTACAGGGGGAAGAGAGAAGCAGCCAGCCTTGGAAAGCAGCAAATTGACCACAGACCAGAAACTTCCCCTTTCTTGGACTCTGAACAGGTTCCTTAGCAGGCAGACAGGATTCATGGCTCAGTCTGCAGACCCTGGAGCACAGGACAGGCACTGCCTAGAGAGCACTCCAGTTTATTATCAATTAGCTCACAAACACACTGAAAAGGAAGACAGCTCTGTTAGGACTCCGGGAGGAGGGGGAATACAACACCATACAAGGCACCTGATTTCAAGCCCACTCACATTACATCCATAAATCCTGGCTCAGTTTATTATCCCATGAGCACCAGAGACAGCTGTGAAACCTGCCACTGTCCCTCCTCTGGCATCCCTCACCCTGGTATACTTCATGCAAGCAAGGCAAACACCAAAGTCCAATGCCCCCTGCTCTCCAGGGTTTGCTGGAAGGCAAGGGAAGCTCTCCTGCCCAGGAGAACCAGCCACCAGCCTACACTAGGCAGGAGACCTTCCTTGCTGAGCTAAATGGGACCTGCCTACCATGAAGGCCACAGCATGACCATCTGGTTGCCTTCATGCTTGATTCACAGTTAGCTGCAGATCTCATGCCAGACAGGACACCAGATGTAGGCAACTGGACTATCATGGGAACATCGAAGCAGGTGGCAACCTTACTGCTTACCACAAGAGATCTCAGCTGCCAAGGTGTTCCCCTCCCACATTCATGTGACACCTTGTAGTGCCACAGGCAGATCCCACACAACTCAGATCACTGAGCAAGCAGGAAGTCATCCAATTCCTCCCATCCTTGTGAGATCTCAAAAGCTTCTCTGGGCAGAGATGCCACTGACAATACCCTTTGCCTTGGGCATAAAAGGCACTGCCAAAGTGGGACTTCATGGGCAGGAATATGTGTGTCAGGCTTCCTGCTCCACGCACATTCGAGGCTGCTGGCACATGCCCAGGAGCCACATCAGTCCAGCACCTCAGATACCACCACTATGCCTCACCACAGCTAGGAAGGGGATACTACAGAGTCCACATGGCTCTTGGTGTAGGCTCTCTCCTGTGCCACCTTCCAGTGGTAACTCCACCTCCCTGTTCCATTAGATGTATGTGCCAGTGGCTGGCTGAGATTTCCCTGGATCTCTCACTGCAAACTGCAGCACAAGATGTGCCAAGTCCATGGAACAGTAAAGTTACCAGATGTCGGCCCTATGCCACCAAGTTCAGTTCCTCCACCACCACCACCCTGGCACCTTCCTTCCTCTGGCTCCCAAAGCCGTGCCAGTGCTGTAAGGCCACCTGAGCTGGCTTCCAGCCCACCATGTAGTGCATGAGAACAAAGAGGGACAGGATGGGTGGTGGACTCTATTTTTATCTGCTCAGGAGTTGCCAAACACCACATGTGAATCCCTACAAGCACGCAGAGAGCTAACAGGACTCTGGGGGTCTAATTTACTCTTTAGCCAAACTGGCTGTTCACACATCTCTGCACAGCTCTCTGCTGACATTAATGCCCTTCCCTTGCCATATGTGCCACACATGCCACCTGCCACTCTGTGAGTGTTCTTTGCTCTCGTGTATTAGGCAGCAAGCAACTGACTCCCTGGGAGAAGTCTGTCTCTTCAAGCATGGGAACAGCACCTGCACGGCACAGGGAGGTTGCATAAACATCCTCTGTGCAATGGCACAGCACCAGGCTGTCACCAGGAGCAGCAGATCATGTCCCTGACTGGACCCATCAGACTTCAGTGGTGACCCAAAACCGGCCATAGCTGTGATTTTCAAATACCAAGTGTGATGAGGAGCTGTAGGCAATCTGCCTGCCTCTGAGGTGAAGCGTGGGCCAGTGCAGCCTGCAACTGCTCTGAAGTTCCAGGGGAGCCAGCAGAGGAACCAGGCCAGGCTACTCAATTACAAATGCCACATCTAGGCCAAACCTTTCACATTCTATAAACAAGGATGCAGAGGGAAAGGGAGGCCATGCAAGCTACCATCCCTCTGGCAGAAGCATCCAGCCTGGCCTGTGGTGTTTGTTGTGAGTTGCAGGCAAGACAGATGGCTGTGCAGCTTCTCTCCCCAGCTCAGCCCCAAGCTCCTTCAGGCTGAAGTGGAGACAAAGTTGCCCCAGCTGATTCCCCAGCCTGCATGCAGTGATCAGTGCTCAGCAGCAATGAGCAATGGGCACTGCTGCCAGGCACAGTCACACAGCTGCTCTCGCCTTGCTGAGAAGCAACCCATCCATAAGTGTTCCAACAGCTGCTGTCACATGAAGGTCTCTATCAGTGCCACCATTTTATTGAAGACATCACTCCATGGCAACAGTTTTTGCACCATTACAAAATCAGGCATAAGATGGTGGCACAGCTGTGGAGCTGAGTTGTCCTCTGTGCAACATGATCGTCCCACAGTGGAGGTTCAGCCACCACCACCATCTGCAGCAATGCCTGCACTGTGCCTCTCCTCCTCCCCAAGCTCCTCAACACAGTCAGCAGCAGAGTCCTGCCTGCCAGGGCAAACATCTGTATTTAGGGTAGAGGAATGCAAGAGGAGAGGACAACATTCAGATTGAGGCCCCATCCCTGGAGACATTCAAGGTAAGGCTCAACAGGTTTCTGGGCAACCTGATCCAGCTGAGGACGCCCCTGCTGACTGCCGAAGGGGCTGGGCTAGACAACCTTTGGAGGTCCTTTCCAACCCAAACCATTCCATGATTCTACAAACATATTCACCTGCCATTGTCCCCCCAAGCATATGGAGATCCCCAGCCCAAGAGGCCCTTTGTCTCCACAAGACACGACAAATGTGAGCCGAGGACCCAGCACCCATCTAATGAAACCTACTGCAGAGGCATCAACTGGAGAAAAGGTCCCTGCTGGCTGTGAGGAAGTCACTCCTCTCCCCTGCACAGCAGGAAGAAAATAAGCACTCTTGAGATTCATTTCCATCTTGTTGACTAGCAACAGTCATCCCCTCCACAAGGCTGCCAGTTTCAAAGTTCTGAAAAAAACACTTTAGCCTTATTCATCCCCATGCCCACATGCACCCTGGGGAGTGGGGGGAGTCAGCTGCCTGCCTCCTTTTTTAGATGGAACATGGAGAGGGCAGGCAAGGCCTCTGTAATAGCAGGCAAGTGGGGTGAAGAGATGTGTATAGTCCTCTCATCTGGAGACGGGCAGGCTTTTCATCTACACCAGGACATGCTGGGAACTCTCCCACTCACTCTGGCAGCGCTGTGGATCTAAGACATATTTTAAGTTAAAATAATGGTTGAACGCTCAGCAGGATGCCTTGGCCTTTGGATCTTTTAGCTCAATGCAGTTTCTCCCATTTCTCCATCCCCAGGGTTTCCTCACCTGCAACACTAAAGCCACATGTTGGAATGTGGCAATCTGTTGCCCACTATCAAAGTCTCAGCCCTGCTGGGGATCAGAGAAGGAGCATCCCAGTGATTTTTATTCTGTAGTGTTCTACACTGGCTCCAATCCCTCTAGCTGTTCACCAGCCAGAAGACTGAGGCCTGGCTGAGGATCAAGAGTGCTCCTGCCTACATACGCATGATGTCTAGTGGCAAAGCCAGTGCTTCCGGGGGTACCATGACCACAAATCTGCTCTCATACCTCTCCCACATGGCCTTCAGTGTCCACACCCAGCACCAACAGGGAGGGGCAGGTTTCATGGCATCCCCAGGGCATGTGGAAAGGCTGCATCTGCATGAGCAGCGCCTGAGATCCGGCTCCTTAGCAGCACAGCTCCAAGGCGCTGGAAAAGGCAGAGCTCCAGTGTCGTTATCAACCTGTCATTACATCCCTGAAAAAGTTTGGCACTTTGCTGTTGTAGAAAGTGTCATAGCTGAAAAATTAGCACGGTGACCCTGCCAAGGCTACAGGCAACTTAATACACCATGTCTGCCCCCTCCAGATAGCCTCAGCCTCCAAGTATGCTCCCCATCTTCCAAGGCCAGTGTTTGGCTCAGTTTTGCAGATGTGGGTCTGTTAACCATTCCACTCAGCTCCCTCCCTCCTTTTGTAGTACTCAGAATTCCTTCCAATTTGTCAAGATCTTTTCTGGCAACAAAGAGTACCTTGACTCAGTGCAGGAGGCCAGGGTATACAGGAGAAACACCCCTGCGACTCGGGTCTTTGGCCTCCCAAGTCCTTAGCACTGCTGGTCTCTAGTATGCAGCCACACCACAACACTCTCTGCTGCCTGATTTGCTGCTCACTCCTACTCTGCAAAATCTCAGCCTTTCCTTATTCCAGATTTCTTCCTCCCATGGAGGGCTTTTTCTTTCCCTTCAGCTGTAAAAGACAGTATTTTTCCAGCCTGAATCTCTCTTCTTAACTCCTGCCTATATGTCATGTTTCTGCATGCCCCTGAAGAGTTTCCATGCAAGTGAGACAAAAGTGGAGTGGTGCAGGGAGCTGTGCACCAAGCACTCAGAGCAGCATTTCTCAGGATGCTTCTGAAGAAAAGAGGATAATGAACATATTTTATATGGAGACCCCTACATCTCCTTCTCAACCACTTCTTGTACCACCTGAGATTCAGTTCATCCCTTGTGTCCCAACAGCACATGGTGACTCACAGAGAACACTCAAACCAAAAGAGAACAATTTTGATGTTGCTTAAGTACCAGCTTAAACCAAGTAAGGAAGAATACAGTCAGGTATGAGAAACTGCAACGTAATCCATATGCATGAGGGAGTTGAAAGCAAGCTGGGTGACAATCTTAATTCAGGCATTAGGATCACAGGACGTTAGGAGTCAGAAGGGACCTCTGGAGATCATCAAGTCCAACCTCCATGCCAGAGCAGGACCATATAATCTAGTGCAGGTCACACAGGGATCCATCCAGGCAGGTCTTGAAAGTCTCCAGAGAAGGAGACTCCACAGCCTCTCTGGGGAGCCTGTTCCAGTGCTCTGTGACCCTTACAGTAAAGAAGTTCTTCCTCACATTGAGGCAGAACTTCCTGTGCTGTAGGTACATCCATTGCCTCTTGTCCTGTCACACAGCACAAATGAGAAGAGTTTGCCCCTTCCTTCTTGACACCCAGCCCTCAAATATTTATATAAATTTTTATTAGATTCCCTCTCAGTCATTTCCTGTCCAGACTAAACAGCCCCAGGCCTCTCAGCCTTTCCTCATAAGGCAGTGCTCCAGTCTCTCAATCATCCTTGTAGCCCTCCACTGGACTCTCTCAAGTAGATCCCTATCTATCTTGAACTGGGGATCCCAGAACTGGATGCAATATTCCAGGTGGGGCCTCACTGGGGCAGAGTAGAGGGGCAGATCCTTGATCTGCTGGACACCTTCCTCCACCCCAGGATACCATTGGCCTTCTTGACCACGAGGGCACATCGCTGTCCCTTGGATAAAACTTTCCAGTCCATGATCATGATGCCTTAGCACTCTTGTAACATATTTCTGTTTTATACAATTGCTACATAAATTCAATTGCCACAAGTGTCCCAAGTGACATACATACAGTATATATAAACCAAGCTACACACTGCATTTGCTCTACCACCTCACCTACCACATGTACAATGCCTTTATCCTGCACCCCGAGTGCAGTCTCAGACTAAGCTGACAGTAGCAGCATTTTCCATTCATTTAGAAGAAAGAGTGCATTTGAACAGCTTCCTTCCAAAGCCCAGAGAGTGAATTAAGCCCCTAAGAAGGTACAGAAGAACCAGGCCTACTGTAAAGACCATATTTGGAGTTTAAAAGGAGCCTGAGAAACTCGCTGTCCCTCTGCTGCTCTGAAGCCTATGCAACCCCCTAGAAAGTAAATACATAAATACTTAAACCAGAATGGTGCTGACAGATTTAAAACACCAGAAAGTTAGAGTAACTGTGTCTGATGCCAGGCTAGAGAAGGTGTATCATGCAATTTAAAAACAGAAGTATTTTTAAACAAGGAGGATGACACGTACACTTCTCTTGGGTAGCTTGGGTTTTTTTCTTTAGACACCCCAGACAGCTTGCCAATGGCTTTCAACTATGTCAAAGCAGGAAGAGAAGGGCTGAGATGTAGAGATTATGGAGATCTCACTGCCCTAAGTGGAACCTCTTTGCACATATTCCTACATGGGCTGGCACCAGCTTTTCTGTTTCAATTTTTTTTCTGATACCAAAAATTGGATCTGGATCGATTTTACATTCATAAATGCTTAACCACCTTGTGAAAATTATATTGCCAAAGGGAAGCACCTTTAAAAGATGCAATTAGGGCTTTTTTTTTTTCCCCTCTCTTTCCTCTTTTGCATTGGTAAAATAAGCCATTCGAGTAACGAGCACAAATGCCACGGTGGCAGAAGACAAGGCTGGCACCACTGATTTACCCCAGGACTTCCACATCACACACTACTGATCTCCCATCCCAAGCAAAGCAGGAGACCAGCCATAGCCCATGCCATGGAGATACACTTACACTGAGGGTGCTTTTCAGCCAGGCTCAGCCTTTATTTTCTCTGCTATTTGGGTATTGATAAATTGTAACCCTCCTAAATGTAAAGTGAGTGGTAGTCATAAGTGAACAATGTGCATTCAGTAGGTATGCAGGTATGTAGACCCCATCTGGAGTACTATGTACAGTTCTGGAGCCCCCAGTACAGGAAGGACAGGGAACTGTTGGAGCAGGTCCAAAGAAGGGCATGAAGATGCTCAGAGGGCTACGGCAGTTCTGCTATGAGGACAGGCTGAGAGAGTTGGGGCTTTGCAGCCTGGAGAAGAGAAGGCTCCCAGGAGACCTTAAGAGTAGCCTTCCAGTACCTGAAGGGGGCCTACAGGAAGGCTGGGGAGGGACTATTGACAAGGTCTTGCAATGACAGGACAAGGGGCAATGGGTTTGAACTGGAAGAGGGGAGATTGAAACTGGATGTTAGGAGGAAGTTCTTTACAATCAGGGTGGTGAGACACTGGCACAGGTTGCCCAGGGAGGCTGTGGCTGCTCCCTCCCTGGAGGTGTTTAAGGCCAGGTTGGAGGAGGTCTTGAGTGACCTGTGCTAGTGGGAGGTGTCCCTGCCTATGGCAGGGGGTTGGAACTGGATGATCCTTGAGGTCCCTTCCAACCTTATCATTCTATGATTCTATGTGGCTTTCTCATAAATGTGGAAAGCTCAAAGCTGGCAAGGCAGGAGGCTTCAGGTCCTGCTTCAGCAATTAAGACAAATCTGTCTCTGCAGCTTGTTTTATAAAACAAGTGGTCTTGCAGTGAGATCCTGTTTTATCTGCTAGTTCTCAATAACAAGCTAATCAAGCCGATATTGTCAATCCACAGCTCTCAATGACATGTTTTGAGTGGGCATCACAGGGTGGAGAGCTTTACACTCACTTATAGGCTCCACTCTCCTCTGCAAGGGACCACGCTAGACATTTGGCTACAGTGCAGAAGGTTTCAGCCAGTTTTTAAAAGAGAAATACACTGTCTCCATTCAGCAACCTCTCCCTCACACCCAAGATCCTGCCTTCTGTTTGCTCCCTGCTGTTCTCATCCTTTGATTCCAGGAGACAAACATTCTGGCAGAGCCTCTCTGCTGACATGAGGCACCTGGTGTCCCCAAGCCACGAGCACTTGCCACAACTCCTCATGGCTGGCATATAGCCTTTCCTCTCATCAGGCAGGGAGAGGTCTCCTTCAGCATGCTAGAGAAGAGGCTCTGAGATCAGGAGTCAAGTGTTGCAGGTGTGTTACAACTCAGCTTTCTTCCTTTTCCATCCTGAAAACAGGCAACTCCCAGCAACTGCCTTGCCTAAACAGAGCCCTCTCAGCAGAAGCTCCCTGCCCTCAAGAGCTTAGCTGCATTAAGCTGTCTGCACAGTGTCTCAGCACCTTACACCACAGTTGAGTCCTTTTCCTTTGCCTGGGTTGCTGGGAAAATGCTTTGCAGGTTCCATTCATTTCCTCTTTTTCTGTACAGAGGAGGAATGCCTTGCTTCCTAGGCAGCCCTCATCCTGCACACAAATCCCATTTGGGCAGCATGGTTCCTTGTGTAGATGCTGGTTTATTTATGCCTGGTGCTCCTGCAGGAGAGACCTCAGGTGGCTGCAGCAGAACCCTCCCTACATGCTGTCCAGAGTCAGAAAAAGCTTGCTATCCATCCTGACAGTGAGGGGCAGGGGTGCAAGCCCTTTCCACTCCCTGCTAAATAAACAGGAATTAATCTGATACTCCAGCCTTAGGAAAACAAAGCTGTTTCCATTTAGCTCAGCTTCTGGGCTGAGGTGTAGCTCCACCCGCAAAATCATCCATCAGGGCTTTGCTTCTCTGGGCAGAGATTCAGGCTGAGATCAAGAAGAGGGAGGATTTGCAGCTAGTCCTCACTGGGAGGGCCTCTAACACCCCCAGGATTTTGCTCTCCAGAGTGCTTCCTTCCAAGCAGCACAGCCCGGGGGCCTCCTGGCTTCCTTAGCAGTTAACGAGTCCCCACAGGCTCCCTCAGATGCCTGACTCTAAACCTCCTCCGAGTCATGACCTTCTGAAGGGACTTGGGAAGTGGTACTCATTGCTCAGCCTGTATTTTAAGGGATGAAAGCCTGAGCATCGTCAGTTCTGGTGTCAGCAAAATAAACCCAGAGCTGCCCTTCTCTTAGCTATATCTTCCCCTGAGCAAGTGCCAAGCTCTTCTTTAGTCCCAGTAAGAAAAGATAATGTGCACCACATAGGCAAGCCAAGGATGCAGTGATTTTTCCCTGGTACATCTACAAACAGAGGCACTGATGGCTACCTGTAACACTGCAGCACTAACACTTGTGTTCAGCACAACCCTCAGGCTGATGCCCACCTCCACATCTTCCCAGGAGCTGCCACTTCCTACCGAGGCTAAGCACAGAAGACTGGCAGTAACTTACCACCTGTTGTCACAGTTGTGCCTCCTGGGCTGTCCTAGAGGGGAGCCACAGATGGCATCATTGCTTCTCAGCATGAGCTCTGGAAAGCCTGAGCATGTGTACCAGAAACAGGGCCATGAAAGGAGACAGCTGTCTGGTCATGCTCTCCACCATGGCTCCTCCAGACCGGGCTACTCTTCACAGTGAAGGGGCAGTCATCATAAAGCATCAAGTTCAACTGGCTGAAGATAGAAATCATTTTAAAAGCAGACCCTCACTCAGGCAAGTCAGGAATATTTTGGCCCGAGCAGGTCCTGTATGACCCAGGAGGCTGCTCCCCTAACTCCCTCCAAAGACTCAATTCAGAACACAATGAAGCCAAAAGCAATCTCATCTCTGCACAGAGGTCAGGTCTCTGTGGAGGATTCATGGGGTTTGTTGCATGTTTATACAACATTTAATACACTACTCTAGTGCATGACTTCAGACCTTCTGATTGATACCTCCATACAAACACAAACAAACTCGGTATATACTCAAATAAACAAAAGAAGAAAGCAAACTCACTCATATGAGAATTGATTTTCTGTCCTGGCACAGCAAGAGGAGGTTTAGAAGTCTACAAGATCCAACTCTGGCACAACTCCTCTGTTAGCAGTGAAACTGTTTAGTAAGGTTGGTTGTTTGTCCTGAATCTCACAGCCCCCTCACAAGCACTGGTCTGGAAACACCAATGTCCTCCATCCACTGAGACACTCAACAACTTCCTCTACCTCTTCCGTACTGACAAATCAGACAAGCAAACCAGCTGCTATGAGACTGACCAGAAAAAGTCAGTGTTCACCAGCACTACCCATTCTTATCCAGGAGGAGATCAAGGGATGGAAAAACCCAAGCTGTTCCTCTCAGACTTGACAGTGAACTGAACTCCAGTGAAGATGGCCCCAAGTTTGCACTGCCTAAGAACCAATATTCATACGTGCAAATGCGAGCAAGATCTATGTATGCTCTGGGAAGGCAAATATGCTTCTTGCTTTTGCTGCTACAGCCCAACTGGTAGATGAAAGCCTGGTGCAGAGGCACAGAAAGAATCTCAGGCACAGCATGTTTCATGAGAGAAGTGACCAACCTACTAAGTGGATTTCCCAGAAGGAGAGTCCACAAGTCCAATGGCAGCCAAAGCATGCTATCAGCTGCAGATAGTAACTCTCACAAGCTCCACAGATACCCTAGAAGTTGGTAGGCTGAAGGAGATGCTCAAAAATATTAGGGAAACAACTCACCTAACAGCAGCAAGGCTTTTAGGTCATGCCAGTCGCACAAGATATTGTGGTGTTTTAGCCCTGGCTGAGCCATACAGTCCTTGGACAAAACCTAAGAGACCAAGTTGAACAGTGAAACACCCAAGGGCTGAAGTGAGGTATTTTGATGCAGGTGCAGGAAGCCTCACACCTGCCTGCAAAGCAGGGCTGCTACACACTCCCTGGGCAGAAAAGGCAGAAGCCTGTACAGTATCCAGAGAGGCAGTGAGAGCTCCCTCTGAGACATGCACAGCAGCCTCTGCAAATCCTTGAACACAGCTCCAGAAGAGAGTGGTGGACATATCCTTCAATCCTACCTTCAGCCACTGCAAAGGCTGAATGATAAATGCCCTCACTGAAGCATGGAATAAGGTGATGTCCTATGGCCTGTATGGGGAGACAAGGAAGAAAGGCATGGCATGGTCTTTAGTGGAGTCCTCTTTCCTTGGGACAGAGCCAGAGGATTTAAGGTACAGCAGGCAGCTGGGCATTCAGCAATCCCGGCCCAGCGACTGCTAGACGCTGCGTCTGACTGTCTGGACAGGAACACTCTGCCAGTGCCTGCAAGCCCCCTGTCCTCTGTGCAGAGCCTGAGGTCATATTCCTTATAGGGAAAGCCTTCAACAGGTGCTGTATCTCCAAGGGCACTGCTCTCCCTCCCCTTCGGTCCCTCCAAACAGAGTGGTGGCACAGAGGGGTAGGAGGAGGTGATCCCCGCAGGGAAGCTCGTCAGCAATGCCCAGGATGGCAGGCACGTGCGAGGGCTGCGTGCTTGCTCGGGCACCAAGCCTTTCTTGAGGTAATGATGACAGGGGCTTGGCCACCTCTCCCTGCCAGCACCACCTCTGCATCGCCTGAATTTGGTTCCCATCAGATAGTCTTTCATTTGGACACCAAGATAGGCTGGCTTCAGTGAGCTACTCATTGTCAGTCAGTTTCTCATAAGTCATTTGAGCCCCTCCAAAACTGTAGATGACTGAGACTAAGTGTCCAGAAGTGTCTTCAGCTCATACATTGCCTCTGTTTTAGAAGACACAGAAAGGGAACAGCTACTGTGTTGCACTCCCTCTAAGCAGTGATCCTGACAAACAGGTCAGAGAAGAAAAGGAACACCTTTCCTTCTGTAGCTGCAGGCCCCTGCCTGGGTACCAAAATGAACCACGGGACAGTAAGATGACACAGAAACATGGAATAAATGGCTCAGTAGCAGGTAGAATCTGCCAGGAGAAACCTCTGCTTTGCTCATACCAGCACTTTAATGGCACATCTCAGATCTGTGCACTCTTCTGTGGGTACCACCTGGACATACTGCTCTAAACACATTCTCTTGGGAAAGACATTTAACACCCAGTCCTCCACCCTTTCTGCTTGTGCTGGTTTGAGGGTAATTGGAGTATTTTAATAAAATAATTATATTATAGGCTGTGAAAAGAAAACAATGGTGATGTCCCCTTCACTCACAGGCTTGCTGAGATGTATGAGAACAAGAACATAAACATACATAATACACAGAGTCTCATTCTCTCTAGCTGCTGACTTGGTCTGGACCTCTCTGCTAACCTAACTAACCACTTTCCTTCTAATCTCCCCTGGCCAATCCTCCAAACTCACCTTGTGCGTAAGGCAAACCCTGGGGTACGGTAGAAGGGTGGGAAGAAGGTGGANTGGTGAGGAACTCCCAAACCACCACACTGCTCTCTCACAAAAAACTACAACACCACTGCTACCACAAAGGCAATTCAACTGGACAGGAGCAAGCTGCTGAATTTCACAGTCCTTCTTCCCCACAGGACCACCAGTCACCTTGTCCCATTCCTGCATGTGTCTGGGAACCATGACACAGTGCTGGGGGTAAACAGAATCCCTTGGAGAGACTGCAGGATCTGACTCCTTAAGTCAGCTCCTACAGCCCAGGGAGGAGGTTCCAGCTGGAGCATGGTCTCATGAAGCCCATCTAAGCTGCCTGCGCATTTACGGGCGCATCGTGTCGGGAGCCAGGTTTGACTTACACAGCCGGGAGGTGCCGTGGGACGGGTGGCTGAGCCCCTTGCAGGGAGACATCTCGCCCTGCCACGCCGCTCCTCCTGCGCAGGGAGCTCTCAGGGGGCCGGAAGGCAGCTGCAGCACGAGGAGGGTGGTACTCCTGCTCGGGAACAACCTCTTCACACCGTGAGCCCTGGAAGCCTGAGCGACAGGTACAGACCTGGGGGCGGCTGCAGGAGCCCTTGTTCTGGCACGGTGGGTTGCAGACAGCTGAGGAGACATAGAAAAGCAGTTAGTGGACAAAGGGCTTAGCTCCACTGTGCTGAGACCTGACCAGGGCAGCATAACCTGGGTGATCTAAGCTCTTCACTGCAGGTGACCTTCAAAGTCTTGGTGTTACTGTTGCCCTGGGTTCCTAATGCAAGGTCATCTCCATCCCAGACTTGTTTCTGTTCCCACATCTCTTCACCAGAGCACTGAAGAGCTCTTATCAACAACGCTCATCTTGGAAAGCTCAGAAATAAGCAGCATGGTCTGCAGGGTACAGATGGCCTCCAGCATTGCCCAGAACACTCTGGGCAGGAATAAGACTTCAGTTCCAAAGGAAGGCATTGCACCTTACCTCTAGTCCATTTTGAGGCCTGATTTACACAGTCCTCTCCTGCCTGTCCCATTCAGAGCTTTTCAGCTCTCCCTCCACAGCTGATTTTGGAGTCACTGCGCTCAAATTCCTCCGCAGCTATGGGGACTTACAGTTCATTAACTTCATGCCCAAATCACCCTCCAACCCTATGTGTTTTCCTAATTACAGCACATCAGCTTCAGCTTGCACTTCGGTAGGAAAGTGCTATTAATTATACACCAGACTCTAACAATTCCCAAGTCAACAGATGCCAAATTGAGCTCACAGCCCAGCCAGCAAAAGCCAGGATACCACGGCTCACTCAGGTAGGGCCAGCTTCACAGTTCTGAGCAAGAGTGATTGGAAAGGGACTGGAAAAGAGTGTAGTCCTTCAAAGAAGGAAAGGGCTGGCTGGTTGAAGGGTAATAAAACCTCTCTGGGTGACAAAAGGTGGAGATTTACCTCCAGCCATGTGAGAACTTTGTGGATGGGTTGAAACATGCATCTGCTACTTCTGATGAGGGCTTCTTCCTCAGAACTGCTCCAAGGAGGCTGCAGGAGCACCTGACATCCCACCACCTTCACACACAGCAGTTGGGCTTTCACAAGGGCACCCCTCCCTCTCTGGATCTGTTCTCCATCCCAGTGAGATCCAAACGTGCCTATGAGAAACACTACTTCTGGGTAATAAACACGTGCCACCCACACACCACGTGAGGGAAGTCCTAGTGCAGACTTTGAGGTCCTTTCACAGCAATACAGCTCCCACAATCCTTCTCAAACCCCAAAACTGGACTGCTGTCAGCTTTTTCTAACTAGATAACAGGTATGTTGGCTGAAATGCTTCATCTGACCTTTATTGCCATGTTAACATGCAGAAAGAGGGAGATATCAATGAAAGGAAGAATTTAAGTTAGGCAGGGCTGCACAGGTTAAAGCCAAAGGGTTTCAAGCAATTCCCCAGGAATATAAATCAGCCACCACTGCAGACTCTGGAACAGAGACAAGGTCCTAGTCAGGCAGGAACTAACCACCTCTGGGAACTCTGGCACTCCAAAACTTCTAATTTATAATACAAAACTCAGCTGTGATTTAAACAGGCTGCCAGTCCCTACTGTTATCTCCCAATAAATGCCTGTTTTAACAAATAGCACCAGACCAGGAAGCCTGCCATTGTAAACAACCACTTCATGTGCTGAAATACTGCAGAGCCATGACAACAGGACCTGGGATCACAGCAGTTCTCACAGCCTTTCCCACTAACAATGTTCATACTCACATTAGGCTGTGGCCCTTCAGCAGTAAAGGAGTGAAAACTGACAAGGCACTCTAAAAAATACCTAAACCAGCTTATATAGAGAAGAGGAAGAAGAGGAAGAAGGATTAGGCTTCTGGTGCCTTCATGTAGGGTGCCCTAGCTGAAACATTTCAGCTCTACCATGCATCCTTTCCCCAGTCGCTTTTGCAGACTCAGGAAGAACTTAAAAGAGGTTAAAAAAACTTTTCACTCAGTCCAGCTATGCAAAGTAGGGAGAGCAAATGGTTCAGTGGAAGTGCTGCCAATGCCAAGTGTGTGAAATTACCAGTAGGGCCCCCAAAACCATAAAACTGGCAGAAGAAACAAGATGGTTAAATATATATACATGTGTGTGTGTATACATATATATATGCACACACACACATACATGTGTGTGTGTGTGTATAAATACACACACTCTTTCTCTTTGTTTTCTGTTTTTTTGAGTCCAGGGGTTACTCTGAGATGTCTCTCCTCAGATGTGAGGGCTATAAACAACTTCTATTAAGATGAGTGCCAGTCATTTCTTCTTGCTGTAGTCTCATGTAATCACTTGCTCCAGGAGTTGGGGCTTTAAGGAAAGCAAAAGGTCTCATCTGAAAACTCTTAATAAATAAAAGGATGAGGTTTGCAATACTGCTGAGGCATCATTAGTAGCAAAGATGTTTGAGAGCATCTAGCCCTCACAGATCAAGTTTGGTGCTCTCTAGTCTTCACCTACCTAAGCCGGGCAGGCAGGACTGTCAGAGGTGAAGGCCACCAAGTCCAACATCTCATCACTTCACAGGCACACTCAGCCCAGGACTGAGCAAGATGCAATTCAGCTACTGTGTCCCTGGCTGTTCTACACATGCTGTAGGTCTGGAAGAGTGGTGTTCTTCACAGTAAGCAGCTCCTGCTCAGCCTCATTTAAATATGGGGGAACCTGTCCATCCAGATGGGTGCCCACAGGAAAACTGAGAAAGTGCAGGAGGACTTGTACCACTGGGGTTGATTTAGTTCACTTTCTCATGCAAAAGTTTGCTTGTTGATGCAGAGCAGTTATGTAACCTTGGTTCTAAATTAAAGCTCTGACTGTGTTAGCACACTCAGGAGGCAGGGACAATTGAACACAAGTGAGAGATCTGTGCAGGCTGACAGGCAGGGAGATCAACAGCAATGCAGGAATAGAGGGGGAAAACAGAACTTCAATGAAGAACAGCCTGGGCTCAACATCCCCTAGAGTCGCTATACAGAAGAAAGACAAAAAAGGACAGAGCATGTGAATGTCCTCATCTGCAGAAGTGGAAAAGCCCCAGGTGCCAATGTGACTGTCTGAAGTCATGCTGTGAAACCACTGCAGAGCTAGCAACTCATGCTGGAATCCCTCTGCCTTCATCCAGTATCTTAACTGGAAGACCACCTATACAAGATTAGAAAGGGCATGGATTTATTTAGTCCTTCCCAACATGCTGATTAAAAACGTTTATTTTCAACTTTAAAATATCCATGTCAGAAAAAGGCTCACCCTGCATTGCCAGCCCAGGGTGGCTGCTATCTTGGGAAGCAACAAAGCACCACAGTGAATAATGCTGATGAAAATGAAGGCTGATGAACTAATGTCAGGAGATTGAGCAAAAGGAGTCCCTTGCTCTTAACCACAGGGAAAAGGATGAGGAGTTAACAGGCAGCAGTTACAAGAAGTCACACTATAGCCCCTGCAACCCCCAGAATCTGAGCTCTGCATGGGGGCCTCTGGACAGCTCGCATGCATAAGTTTCTTCTCCAGCAAGTCCAGGACATAAAGGCCTGAGTCTCACTCCAGGATGAAGTTAAACAGACAGGAGGAGGTTGAATGAATTCCTCAGGCCCAAGTTCAGGTGTAGCTCATGACTCCAAATGTCCCCTTCTGTGGGAAAACCCTGGGAGCCCCACAGGATACCCTATATGATCTGCTGTGATGACCCGGCAGAGTGTGGATAGAAACCAAGCCAAGTGCAAGTGGGCAAGATCTTCCTCCTAAACTCCCTTAGCTCACTTCCACTTTCCAAGGAAACATCTGTGTCCTGAGGTGAGAGATTTCTCTTTTTCCATCTTCCCAGTCACTGACTCTGAAAATTCATTATAATTTGGTCCTCAAAGCTGGAACAAATCAAAAGGCTAGAGAGAGACATCTGCCCGTGCCTTGAGTTCAGTTAAACACAGAGATGTTGCCAGAGGAAAGTCCCTGGAAAAGCATAGGTGGAGATGGAAGAAATCACAGTGCTCAGTAGGTGATAGGAAATAGATTATGGCAACAATTTGGCTTATCCTCTCTTCTGTACCCAGGCAGAAATTCATTAAAACCAAAAGTTCTGCCCAGGACCGGAATGTCAACTTCTTCCCTGCTTCATCACACCAAGAGACTCCCTTCGGCTATATTTCTACCCTGCTAACTTCCCTGATGTGCCCCACATCAAAGACTATGGGATCAGACATTACACAGCATTACTGGGATGGGCTGTCCAACTTGCCTTGGCAGTTTTAAAACCATCTGAATGTCTCCAGCAGCTTCAGCTCTAACAGAAAAGGCCAGCGAGGGAGGTAGCCGGGATCAAAATGATGTTTACACATCACCAGCCTCCACCTAAATCCTGCCTGAGACTTACCATACAGTGTCAGGGGAGATACTGTCAGGCTCAACCATGTTTACAGGGTCGTTTTAATGAATCCTTGGGAAGAAGGGCCCGGCACCTGAGCAGTCACTCGACAGCCTGTGTGGCTGCAAGCCCAGATCTACTGCTCCTACGAAAATCCCTAATGAGAGAAAGATGCTGCCACGGCTGGCCCCACACTCTGTTTACAGACGCTGTCTGGCAGCACAGGACGCTCTCTACCGTTTGGCTTCTGTCGGCAGGGGGGAGAAGAAGGAGAAGGAGAAGGAGAAGGGAGGTGAGTCAGCTCTTGGCCCCTTGCTCCCAAACAGTCATTGCTAATGCAATTATCCCAGCGCGGCCAACGCGCTGCGAGATCCCGCAGCAAACAAAGCTGAGCCTCTTGCTCTGCTAAACATCTGGGCAGCTGCTGCCACTCGAGTGAAGACAGATGCTCCTGGCTATTTTGGGCAGGACGTTCCTGTCCAGAACGCTTGCCCGGTGCCTGCAGGCATCCCCTCGCCCCCGTGGTTGCAGGCAGGTGCATGGGGCAGGCAGTCCCCTGGGGCAGGTTCCTGGGTGGCTGAGTGGTGTAAATCCATGGCTTGAGAACAACAATCGTGGCTGTAGTTGCAGACCTATTGGAGATGGAGATGACACTGCAGCTGCCTCTGGCATTCATTGCACTGGTGCCTGCCCAAACCCCTTCCCTTGCAGTGCTGGTGCCCAAAATGATCTCAGCTCACCGGGCTGTAGCAGGGCCCTTGTTAACCCTTCTGTGGGCAGGCAGGAGAGCTCCGGCCAGTTTCCATGCTGCAGGAGTGCCCTGAGGCCCCCCATTATTTTATACGTGCCACATGTTGCACCATGTTCCAAGCCCTACCTGTCCCAGGCACAGTGCCAACTCCATTAATCGCTTTCCTTAATAGCACTGGGATCATTGGCAGCCTTGATTTCCCCTTCAGCACCAGCAACGCTTACCCACCTGAGTACTGCCCCAATCTGCTGGTTCACACCTGCTGGAACTTCCACAGACCTACCTTTTGCTCCAAGCAGGATGGTGAGAGCTGGCATAAATGTGCTCTTGCAATCCCCTGCCCCAAGAAGACCCTCCTTGGGATGGACAGTAAGAACAGCAGTAAAGCTGTAACTACTCATTGTGCTCAGACTTTGCCAGCAGGCAGGGAGAGCTGACCCACAGACCAGCAGTCCCATGAGGAGGCTACAGTGCCACCTCTAAGGATCCCACAGTTGGTCTCCTTCCCTGGCACAGTGCAGGGTCACAGCAGTGCTTGAGCATTTTTTAGGGGTGCACCACAAGACCTGCCCAGGCTAAGAGTATCATACTCACGTTTGATGCAGTGGTTTGTTCTGGGAGCTGTGGTCCATCCTGGGCAACACTGTCTGCCACAGACATTTGGCCTAAGCAGAGACAAAGCAGCATGGTTAGGAGAAGGGGAAGCCGAGGTCTCTCTGCAGCCAGTACCTCTGAGTCACCCGTAAAATTATTTCCTGCAGCATCTGATATTTCCTTCCAGATGGACCAGCAGCTGAGATCAAAACCAATGGGACAAGGGCTGAGTTGTTTAAGTGCTTGGAAAAGAAACCCCCAAGGACTATGTGAATGCTGCAATGTGAGTGATTGCTCAGGGAGTATCTCCTTTTTGAACTGGCATTATGCTGGGTTCCTGGCACAGCACTCAGAGGAACCATTTTCCTCCTGAGAGCAATTGAAGGGCAGCAGTCTGTGATAATCAAAGATCTCATGGCACTTCATGGTATTGGGGTGTAAATCAGGCCTGATTCCAACTGTTAGCATAGCATCTTGTCTCCACAGATGTCCTGAGCTGCTTCAGCTGAAGACAACACTTCATTCTCCACCTAACTGCTGTTGCCTAGTGAAATTCATCACTCAAACCTTCCCTGGGAGGTACATCATCAACTGCTCCCTGCCTTGCTCTCCCTTTCTGAGCACCCCAGTTCCACATTTGTTATCTGCCTCTGGCACAGCAGCCCCAGGGGCTGGGGACTCTCTGGTGCTATGGAATTTGTGTCAATCCGACCTGCATAGTGCTATACTAATTGCAGAATGCTTAAACAGTTCCCATGGTTATTAATTGCAGCACTTTGCCACAGCAACCTTTTGACAGCCTTTACATAAATGACGTCCTCCTCTTGTCACCCTTATGCTCACACTGCCAACGGATACAGCTATCGGAGACAGTGCTGTGCCTCCAAGAGGTGCTCTGCAATGCCCAAGCAGGCAGTTAATCCTGCTTCCTCAGGTCATATCTCATATTTCATGTCTGTAATGAGAAGGAATAACAAGCAGCCGGTTGCTTTCCAAGCATATTTACTCATCATCATGGAGGGAAGGGTTTGGGAGTTATGTAACTTTTGCATGCCTAGGTAGATGGGTGAGCACAGTCATGAAAAGACAAAAAGTTACAAACAGGCAGCCTGAAAGCTCTGGAAAGCCTCTGGAGATGAAATGGGGAGTATGGTTTATTTCGAACGCTCGACAAGGTAGTCAGAGCTGCTGACAGAATTTACAGGAACCATGGAAACATGCACATTTGTCTTCTGCATTGACTTTAACATGAACAGGGCAGGGTCAGAAGATGATCCTGCTCCAAAACGGCATCCTTGTGACTCCTGCATCTACACAGCGTGAGAGGAGGTTCCCAAAGTGCCAGAGCTCAAGCTGTGGGGCTCACGTTTTAGGAGGGCCAAAGACAATGGGTAGCAGGTGCGCCAAGGATTGTTCTGGTGCTTATGAATGAAGCTGCCTGTAGAGATTCAGTCACTCCGCATGGGAAGGGGAAGTGGTCTGAGAAACCACATCATTTGTAAAGCGTTAGCCAGCCCATCAGGATCAACATTTTATTAACTTGGGTAGGTTTTTGTAAGGAGAAGGCACTTAAATTCCCTAGGTGTGACTTTCTACATACAGAAGCCAAATTCTGGCATCCATTCACATCTGCTCTGGGATGAAGCACTGATTTTCAGCTTTGTGTCTGTCAACTCAAAGAGATCTGTGGGTCTCTTCTTTAAGGCATCCCTAGAAACTATCCTAGGAAAGCAAACTTTACTTACTGCATAAGAGCCCGTGAAAGGGGTGTAAGCACTTTTTTAATATGTCCAGGTCAGTAAAGAGAGAAAAACACTGTGCTGGAGCAGGTCTTTAGGCAATTAAGGTCTGCTGAGGAACTCCACTCCAAGAAGCAGCACCTTTGCTTAAATTGTTACAGCTCTTGTTCTTCCCTTGGCACAGCTGAAGCACACCTTGCAAGTCTCATGCAGCCAGTCTGCTCAAAAGCAAAACCTTTGTCCTTTCTCACCTCAGCTTACATAATCAGAGATTGTTTCTTCTAGGCAAAATAACTACCTTTTCTAGAGAATCCATTTTGGCCTTAAATCACACCATGATGATGGGATTAAAGTTCAAGTTTTATCTACATCTCTCACATGCACTGGAGAGAGCATGCTGCCAGCTGCTCTCAATGCCAACAGCGAGTCAGAGGCTGTAGAAAGATACAAGACTAAAACAGAGGCCCAAACCTGAAGACGAGATCACTCTTGAAGGCATGAAACTTTTGATGGGTTCAGCACAAATATCTCTTTATCAGAGTCACTCTGTATCACTGCCAACTCCAGACCTGAGATGCCAACCCCAGGGGATGGGAGACACTAGCACCAGCAGTGGTCCTTGCGGGAGGATAGCTCAGCATGCGCAGAGGGGACTAACCAAGCAGGGATGCCCTCAGAGGCAGAAGCAAAAGGAATATCCCTTCCTTCCATAAACTCCCAGAGAAGAACATGGGCAGAGCTAGAAGCAGAGAGCACCTTCAGAACTGGAAGTGAGGATTTGAGAATAGCAACACGTAGATGGAGGGTAGAGAAGGCCCACAACTATTTCCTGATGAAAGCTCAGCAAGTGGGACCTCACAGAGCATGGGGCCCCAGGTAAGCAAGAGAATCAGCAGTGGGAAAAAGGCTGTGGGAGCTTTGCCGCATTGGACTCAGTTCTGAGCACGTCTGATTCTACTTAAAGCCTGTAGTTGACTTTTGCATGGCTTGAACACCATGTGGTTTTCACTGCCTTACAAAGAATTCAGAGTGAGCCCTGGAAGCTTTTTAAGGAGCACGGCATGTTTAGAGCATGGAGGGATGCAGCTCAAAAGAGCAGCAGCTCCCAACTGTGTTTGTCCTGCTGCGCATGCCACAGGACATGGCTCATTCAGGCGTGAGCCACCTGAGGGGGCAGGTCCAGCCCTGAGCCTTTCCATCCAGCACTGCTTCTGGAGAATGAGTGGCTGAGTCAAGTCTGGTGTCACCATTCTGAAGGTAGCTGCTGGGGAGGTACCTGTACACACTGAGCAGCCCCTGATCACCTCTCATTGCAGAGGGGACAGGGACTTTCAAAGCAGCAGGCAGAAGTGCTCAGCGAGGAGAACTGCTATGTGCTACAATGCACCATGGCCCTGACAGACCTAACAATGACATGAGCCAAAGCCATTCTCAGAGCTTGGAAGCACTTGGCATCTATGTAAGGCTGAGCACCTGGACTGCCTCCTGCTTACCCACTCCTTGAAACTGGAAGCAGGGAGAGAGGTGCAGGACTCTTGTCCTCATCCTGGGCAGCCTGAGGTGGAAAGGACCAGAGGATGGATGGGCACATAGAGGGGTCAGAAGCTCTCTTTAATTGGAAAAAAAAAAAAAAAAAAGAAGCTCGATACAACTCCAGAGCAGAACAGAATAGAGGACATATCCTCACATAAGTCTGCCAAGCTGAAGTCCTACTGAACACTCACATTAGGGCATGCCATATGGGGATGTCCTACCTATTCCCAGACCTGCCACTGATACCAAAACAAGGTTTGGGCAAACTACCTGTTTTTCCTATCTCTGTCTCCTTATCCATGGAGTAGGTTAATTAACTTATTTACCTTCTCAAGAGCCAAGTCAGCTAACATACATCTTTCCTAGGAAATGAAACATTGTTGGGGATATTTCCAGGCACTTGGACTTGATTGCCTGTAACACTAGAAGGGCTCATGGGCTTCTTAGCACCTTCCAAAATAGTTCCCAGCCCAGGTCAGATCGAAGCAACAAGAGACCATTTGCAACAGCCAGTTTCCACTTTTTGGACAGAAAGGGATTTGAATAACTTAGACAGCTGAATAGCCACTGTGCCAGAGAAAGGCCTAAGGTATAGCTCACGAGGGCAGACATGGGTTTGCCTTTCTGGCAAAATGCAGAATGAGGCACTGTATTCACATTTCAGCCCCTCTGGCCTCAAGTGCCAGATACATACTGAGGTCTCCAAACAGCAGAGACAGTAGCAAGGAACTGCAAGACAAGCTTGCTTCTCATTCTGCAGCCAGCGTGAATCATCTGCCCAGCTACAGTCCTCAGCACACTGTAAGTGCTTTGTGTACAGGAGGTGTGAGGCACTACTCACTGACCTGCGCCTTTTCTGGGATAGATGTGTCCCTGACACCAGCTCACAGAGCTGAAGCCAGTGCCATGAAGCCTCCCTACATTGAGTGCCATTGGTGGCCCTGACTGGATGCACTGGCACAACCTACAACTCAAAGGGGCAAAGGAGCTGGAGCAAGTCAGTCCTTTATCATCTGCTTCGCTACTGCAGCCAGAGGCCAGCATTGACATCAGGTGCCCGCTGTGCAAAGTGGTACCCAGGATGAGAAAAGCCTGCAGGATCTTGCAGTGCTATCTGAAACCAGAGCCAAGCAACTATAACAAGCATAAGGGGGAAGGAAAACTAGCAAACAGTAGTACGATCACAGCTTCACATAGTTTCAGCATGTGCACAGCCTCAGCGATGATGACATACTGTTTCCAAAGCATTCAGTAGAACTTTTCTCTTTTTTTTTTTTTTTTTCACTATTTATTTTAACAGTAATATACACATCATCTTTTAACTTCTTGCAGCACTCCATGCTGCCAGATATGCTGACTCCATTCAGGTCATTTATAGCATCTTCACAGAAAGCCAAAGGGACCATTAGATCATCAGGTCTGCCTTTCTACTGTGGGACAGTGAACTTCATCCAAATGCATATGAAATATTTGCAGTCAGACCCAATGAAGAACGTTAGCAAAAGGCTGCTGGCATTGATGAGCCACTGAAAATCCTCTGCCAAGTCCACACCAGCATTAACTGCCTCTGCTCCTGAGCAGTGCTATGCACTGCAGCAGGAACCTGTATCCCACAAAGGCTGGGCAAAACAGGACTACACAGCCACAAACAGTATTTACAACGATAGTTAAACAAGAACTGGGGCACGCAGTGCACAAATACAAAGCGGGAGGCAAAAGGACAAAAGTGTGAGACTCCTAGCCTGTTACCTGGGGATCCTCACATGTCCCTCAAAATTGTCCAGACATGCACCAGAAGTAGAGACTTCCCCAGACTACTCCCCCACTACCCACCTACCTCTGATTTTGTGTACGTGAGAATCATCACCAGGACCTACTCTCCCAGCCATGAGGCATCAAAATGTAAAAGGAGTCACATCCAGAGGTACACAGAGGTGAATGCAGATACCTACACTATCCTTGCAGCAGGACTGCCCAGCCCAAATTTGGCATGCATCCAGCACATGGGCACAGCCATAGCAGGCATGCATGCATCAGGGCTTGAGAAACTCCTACCCCTCAACACATGGGAGGAAAATCTTTCCAGTCACAGGAAGCTGGGGAAACAGGCAGGTTAAGCACAGCACAGGAAAGCAGAGAAGTTTTTGGGGATGGATTTTCTCACTCAGTGTTAGAAGGCAGTGATTTTCTGGGGTGTCAGAAATCACTTCACAATGAGCTTCCAGGAGAAAACACTAAAACGCCAGGTCTTGCAAGACTCGCATTTGGATGTAAAGGAGTGAACAAATGCCACCTGCCACACGAGCATATATAAGCAGGGTGACAGACACATTGAAACAGTCCACGGGGAAAAAAAAAACAAACTCAATTTGGGGTATACCTCTATCAAACAAAACAAAGAAATATTTGTTCAGAAAAGGACACAGTTGTTAATAAATGGGTTTTCAACCACAGGACTGCACAAGGTCCCTGGAGGTACCCAGCAGAGAACTCTGGGGAATCAGGAAAGGCACCCCATGCAACAGTTCAGACTTTAAGCCAAAATAACTGTACAAATAAACAATGCCAGGGTTTAGTACAGCCTGCAAAGCTACCCGAGTAAGGGAAAATGAACGTTGTCACATTAGAAAGTAAACAGTGTAAACAGCAGAACAGAAAATATCCCACCTGGCAAAAAAATGAAACATCATGAAATGAAGTTTTTTAGAGGCCCAGAGTTTCCTGGATGGAAATGTGTCCGGTGCAGCGAAGGGCGTAAGAAGATGGATGAGGTGGAAAGATGGAGTCTCACCGAATGGCTGAAGGCAGCAGCAAGCTTTCCATGAGGAGTTACACCATGTAGTTACTCACAGACAATTATTACAGCTAGGTCATAGAGAACTTTAAAAGGTGCCAATTTGGACACCAGAAAAGGTGGAACACTACTGTAAGTCATTATATGCGCTTTCCAGAGTTCAAGTTCTTGGGGATCAAAGCAAGCTCTGTATCCCCAGCCCTCATCTTCCAGGCAGAGAAAGCAGCACAGCCTGTATGGGGCACATGGCACCAAGTCACAGCTCTTCCTTTCTCTAAGCTTGGAGGCAACAGCACTCTTCAATATCCTAGGAAGCAGAATCTAGCTGATAACAGGTCAATAGCATTTAAGTGCTGGTCCAACCATCCCCATTTACACTCTTGATTAAGAGATGAAAGAAAGCTACTTGGAAAAAGGTTCAGCACTCTTCTAAGATAGTGTTCACCTGCTCCTAGTAGCAGCATGGGCCAGCTGTTGTCATTGGATGCAGCTGTAGCCTGAAAACTCAGATGAGACTACTCAAGGCAGTCATTGAAAAAAACAGGGTACACTTCAGTTGATTAAAATCCAACTGAACTGCCACCTGATACCAAAGCAATGCTTACAACAATCTGACTGTGGAAAGGGTAAAATTCCTTGGGTAAAACCTAACTGAACAGGACTGGACCTTCCCACAACTCTTGCTCTGGGTGGCTGACAAACCAAAGCTAATGAACTGGGTAAGCCAAAAACTGCTCAGAACCTACTTGCCATTGATTAGCTGTTAGCGATAAACACTTTACGTATCAAACATAAAGAGGAGGAAGTTTGGCACTTCTGAGGATTTGTTGAAGGGAAGTACACAGAGTGACAAAAGAAACATCTCTGTCTTTAGATTTTGCAAGGAGGTATATGACAGACTGAGCTGCTTTCTGCAAGCTAGTGAAGCTCCACACATGATGTTAGCAGAAGACATTTCTGTCCATGTCAGAGGACAATAAGCCCAGAGCATGCCCTCAATATCCCCACGATGGGAGTCATATGGAAACCAGACACACATTGCCACATGAGTTGATCAAACTGCCTGTGTGATGGCTTTGTAGCCCTTTCCGGCTGGCAGAGGAGCCCATCACAAGGAGCACCAGTAATGGGGAGCAGAGGGGGAACTGCAGAAGAGGGGTCCCAGAACTGAAAGGTACATCAGCACTGTGCTAGACATCCTGTTTGCAGACTGCCTCACAGTAGAGCAGCTGGCCTTGCCATATGATCTCCCCTCCATCTCCACAGGGCTGCAGCCAGAGACTGGAGTTGGAAGCAGCCCTGCTAGACAAGTCATAGGTAGCCTCCTCCCCCAGCTGAGCCAGCTGAAGCCATGGGAAGCGGCCGCTCAAGCGGGCTTACAAAGGGCCCACTACGGGAGGAAGGAGCCAAGAGGGCAAAGTACCTGCAGCAAGAGTGGCAGCAACCCAGCTCCGTCCCGCAGAGCCAAACGAGCCCTTCTAGCTTCTCCACCACCTCGAACCACGGGCACGGCTGCCCACGCTAGCGCAGCCGCGGTCTGCCAGCCCCGGGGCACCGCACGCTGGCCGCCGGGCGGATGGACACACGCGCACAGGGGCGGGGCCTCGGTCGGCCGCAGCATGTGCGGGACCGGCGCGCGGCACGAGAGCGCGTGCAAGGGCCTAGGACCGCCCCAGGAGAGAGGCTCAGACCCTCCGCACATCGCCTCCGGGACTACCCCAGCGCAAGCCGAGTCGGCGTCCCGCAGGGTAGGGGAAGGGAGCTGCGGGAGAATGCGCCGGGGTGCAGCACAGGGCTCTAAATGAGACTCGGCACTGCGACTTCGCCTGCGGATTCCCCGCGCCGGGACCACCGGAATTCGCGCTATGCACCCCCCAGCATGGTCTCCCCGACCGCAGCACTTACCCCACCATCCTCCCTCTGCTGCTTGGCTCATTCGCTCGGGGCATGACCCGGGCTTTCAGCCCGCTGCCTTGCTGCTGCCGGGAGGGGTCCAGCCTACTTCTGTGCCCTGGGCCGATCCCGGCATCGCTCCCTTGGCCCCGGGGCAAGGGCAGCCCGCGGTCGGGACGCTGTCTCTGGCCGTCGCTGCCACTCGACCTCCCCGCGGCGGCCGCTGAGCTGCGGTCCACGTGGAGGGCGGCGGGGAGGGGCTGTGCCGGCGAGGGGTGTCCGGGCGCTGGGGGCAGGCTGTGTGCTGTATCTGCCGCCACCAGAGCAGTCCCCCGGCCCCGCGGCCGCGCCTCCCCCCAGCTCCCCAGCTCCAGCCTGGCCGCGGAATCCGGCCGACAGCGGGAGAAGCCCAGGAAAACGGCAAAGGTCAGTGGAAGAAGGCTGGCGGCGGCGCCCCGCATGGTGTCAGCCGGCGGCGAGGGTCGATACGGGCTGTGCGGAGCGCTCAGCGCCCGGCCGTCATCATCTGGCGGCACGGGGTAGCGGGGGTCGCCGGCTCTTTGCCCTCCGGAGGCTCACCGCCCCATCCTCTGCCGGCGCTCTGTCGGGACCTGCCGCCTACCAGGGCTGAGGGCGCAGGCAGCAGGGCAGGGAATGCTGAGCGGCCCCAGCAGGAGGAGGAAGAGAAGGAGGAAGGCGGCCGGCCCCGCTCGTTGGGCTGCCAGCGAGCTCCCGCACTCTGCAGACAGTTCCGAGCACCTTCGCGCCTGCCTCTGGCACTGGCAGCGCCTGGAGGGGACGGAGGGTTTTATTTTTGGAAACCTCCCCCTTTTGTGTCTTTTTGATGCTGACATCCCCCCTTTCCAGAGGACACGGCTCTGCCCCCCTCCTTAGGAGAGGAGACATTCCAGTAACACCCACTTTGGCAAAGGGAAACAAACTACAACAGAGAAGCCTTAACCCCTGCTTGGCTGGGGAGACCCGCCCGCTGCTTGCCCGGCAGCCGGCGTTCAGCCCCCGGAGCCCGACCTGCCTTCCGTCCTGCAGCGGGAAGAGCACGGTGAAGCAGCTCCGTGTGCAGTGCACGGAGCAGGAGACGCGTATGCTGGAGGAGTACACCGCCGCCCTCCAGCATCTAGGGAGTTCTGGAGCTTCATCAGCACCGCTAGCCCTCCAGATGCTCCTGATTGCATCTCACGGAAGGCACAGCAACGGGAAGAGTGTTATTTGCCATTCCACTTTGGCTGCAGAACTCTCAGATCCCCTCGAACCCAGCTCGGGGTTTTACAATCTTCCTTGCACAGGTCCAGGCTAGGCAAGGACCCACCTAAAAGCTCCAGCCTTGAGAGATCTCTCAGGAGACAGACTCTTCCAGCTTAGAGTAGACATCCATCCCTCCCCCACTCTGTCTCTGCGTGGTCACTCGAAGGTCAAGAATGTTTTGAAATGACCTCTTTATATGCATCAAGAAAGACTGAGAAAGCAGGGAGAGGAGGAGACTACAAATCCCATTTCAGCCACACACTGCAGCTTGGCCTTGTCCTCTGCCACATCTCTGTTGTCTGCTGCCCTCGGCCATCTCAGGCAGGGAGCAAATACTTCCAGAGGACTGCAGGCTCTGTCTCAGACCAGCAACATGGTATATTTGGGGTGAGCTCATTCTGGCCCACAGCAGTCTGCGAGTTTGGTGGGTGGCTAAAGACCTCTCACTGTTTCTGTATGCAAGAAGACAGATGTGGCTGCTCACAGGAAGGAGATGTACACTGGTGCGTGTCCCCACATTGGATCCTGTGACCAGTGCCACTTTTCAACTCATTTTCATCATGCAAGCTTGGGCAGACAAAAGGTGCACTTCACAGAACCACAGAATCGGGTAGGAAAAGACCTTTGAGATCATCAAGTCCAATCTATCACCCAACACCATCTAATCAACTAAGTCATGGCACCAAGTGCCACATCCAGTCTCTTTTTAAACACTTGCAAGGATGATGACTCCACCGCCTCTCTGGGCAGCCCATTCCCATGGCCAATCCCTCTTTCTGCGAAATACTTCTTCCTAAAATCCAGCCTAAACCTCCCCTGGTGCAGCTTGAGACTGTGTCCCCTTGACATCCACACCCAGAGCAGCATCTGGATGCCTGTGAGAGAACATGAGGAACCCTGCATGCACACAGTGATTCTTTGGCTGCACTTTCCTGTCTTCCACAGAGAGGGGCTCCTTCAGCCAGATGCTGCAGCTCCAGATTTAAAAGGCACATTGCCTTATCAGCCTGTGAGTTTACCTAACTAATGTTGTTTGTGATGCGTGGGGTGGCTGCAGTGTAGGGCACTGGCCTTCCTTACTCCAATGCTTGCTACTCTCAGCCCCTTTTGCAGCCCGTCCCACTGTCAGCCCTCTCCTAGCCTCTCACACTGTTGGTGCTGCCTCCCTGGCCCCCACTAAGCCATCTGCTTCCCAAAGCTTCATGACAGAGTGGTCTAACTCACCCACTGCCTCCTCTCCAACCTCCAACAGTTATACACCTAAAGCTTCTCCCATCTGAAATCAGTGACTAGCTCCTTTCCTCCCCTTGCCTCTTGACTTTTAACCCCTCTTGGACCATAACCACCCCCCTCTTGGGACGGGAGCACTGCAACCTGCCCTCTGGGGTGTGAGGGAGCCAGGAAAGGAACACAGGGAATGAATCCCACAAAAACACACTGGGTCTGGAGTAGAGGAGACTCCTGCATGTCCCCTCTAGCTGTGGTCTTGCAAACAAGGGAGAGGGGAGCTAACTTGGCAGGTGAGCAAGTGTGATTTGAGTGATAGGGCTGAGTGGGTTTGAGCTTTGACCTTGGTGCTGGCAGCTGGCTTACGGGGTGGGAGCTTCAGAGGCAATACCAGCAAGTTGCTCTGGCACTTCCTGGGATGCCATCAGCTCACCCACCCACCATGCCAAGGCAGAGCCATGGGTTGGACAGGATCTTGTATGGTCCTGGATGCTGTGAGTGGTGCTGTGGCTCATTTCTTTGTTCTGGGGAAGAGGAATGTCCTTTCCATCCTTTCCATCCTCACCTAATTACTTTCTTATGCAGCAGGGGAAAGAATGCTTGTGCCTAAACCTGACACAAGAAAATTATCAACGCCATAAACAAAGCAGCTGAGAGCCTGAACAGTGCTCAAAGCTGGAGCAGGCTTGGGGCACAAGTCAATTCCACCTAGTGGTGCTGGGTCACCCCGGGTTAAAAAGGAGTCTTGTGACATCCCCAGGTGACCACACCTACACAGGAGTCTGCACTCCGGCCCTGGTGGTGGTACAACTGCAGAAGCCTGCACCTCCCTGACAGAGCCAGGACATGAGGTGTGCAAATCCAGTGAAGCCATCATTGGCCATCTGGTACATCTCACAGCCACCATTAGCTGTAGTGGAGCCTGGCCCAGGAAACTGGCATCCTTTTTCAAGTCACCTTCCCTCCATGTTTACAGTAACCCCTAGCCAGAGCTGGACACCAAGCTCCTTCCAGCCTCACGCACACAAACGCTCCTTTGCTTTTGCAGGGACGTGCTGGTGCAGTTTGATCCCACCTAAGCATTGTTACAGAGCAGGGGCCAGCTGAGGGCTGTGAGCCGTGGAGCTGTCTGGAGCAAGGGGCTGCAGGAACAGGTGCCTGGAGAGGGAAGAATCTGCCTGCCCAGTGCAGGTGGGCGATGTGCAAGTGCTGAGGCACAGGCTTGCTGCCTTCCACCCCTATGGCTCATTTTGTATTTGGCCATCCCCTAAAACAAACCTATTGGAGAAGAAGCATGGGGCATGTGGGAAGTCATTGCATGGGTTGGGCTTCATCATGCCGCTCAGTGAGGGCTCAGCAGGCAAACATGAAATACCTCATTTCTTAGGCACTTGCACAAGCAGAGCATGGATGATCAGACTGCATGCTGGCAAGATCAAACCCACACCTGGGAAGAGAAATGACCAACAGAGAGAGGATGGGGCAGCAAGCTCACAAGCAGGGTTTGACAGCCTGGCCCTCGTCATCAGGAAGCACAGGGCTCCTGTGTGTGGGTAGGGTCCAAGCAGGTGGTTCAACGTGCTTTTTGCCACCTTCACTCCCACTTAATTCACCACATGAGCTTCTAGGCAGCAGAGATAGTACCAGAGGAGAGGCTGAGGGCAGACACAGCTGTGGCACCTCTACAAGTCTATGCTTTCTAGGGCCAGACCAGCAAGCTGAATGAGGCAGGCTTGGGAGCCAGCACAGAAAAGCAGCAGCTCATCAGACCCTAGAGAGAAGAGGAGCAAGGGTGGACTATGCTGATGGTATGCACTTCTTGCCTGCCACAGCTACAAAAGAGAAAGAGAATGTGCTTAGGTGCTTGAGGATGGAAGCCATGGGGCCAGAGGCAGAGAAGTCAAGGTGGGCTGTGCCTTTGGAGGGATGACCATGGGTGACATCTCTTTGAGCCCTCTCAAAGAATACGGAGAAGGGGCTTTTCATGATTGTGCACCAGGACCCCTCAAGCCATCATTCTTCTACCCATTGGGTCCACATCAGCTCTGCATGATGCCCTTTGTGGGTTAGCACCTGGAGGCCACACTTCGAGGGCCAGTTGGGCTCCAGATGTGGCTCCTGGCGCTGTATCCCTTAGCCCCTTTTCTTCCTCTTCAGAAGGGTTCACAACCCACATGTGCTTCTTCCTCTGCTGTGAGCAGACCCCTAACATGCTGCAGATGGGACACATTCCAAGGATTCAGGAGCTGCCTGCATCTCCCACAGAGGAAGAAGGAGTGCTTCCTTGCTTGGGGCTGAAGTGGAGCACTGTAAGGTTGGCCACCCCCACAGGCTTAAAATTATCTGATTGTAGAGTCAGTCACAGCTTCTCTGAAGAGAGCCATCTCACACTAGGAATGGGGACGTGGCAGCCCTTGGGAGCTGGACAGAAAAACGTCTTAGAGGCAGCAGTGAAGAGACCCCTGTAAGTGGATATCAGAGAAGCAGGAAAAGCAGCTTCTGAATTTGCAAACACAGCCAGAAAATCATCCACGAACAGCATTCCCACCTCTTGCTTTTGCCATGAGATAGACACAGCTCATAACACTCATGCTCAGTGCCACCTGGAGAAGGAGATATTCCTACAGAACGGATGAGCTGCTCCAGACAAATATGCAGCCTGGCCCTCCAGCCACCTCCACCTACTCTTGGGGCATCCCTCAGAGCCTTAGTTTATGTCCCAGCCTCTCCCTGTGACAAGGCTGCCAACAGGCAGCCTTGAGCCATATAAGCAATGCTTTGTTGTCAGAAAATAGAAAAGACAGGCAGTTCCTAGTCAAAAGCCAGGGTTTGCTGGTGCTACTGTCCCCTCTGCTCTAATTTAACCAGGACTGTTTCTGAGATGGAGAAGGGAGATATAGACCAGACAAGTGTCCCACCACTGGACTCCTTGGTTGTGCTGGTGTCTAAACATACACCTGTGCATTACTGAGGGACGAAACCATGCACTGGAAGAGGTTACAAAAGGAGATAAAAATGTGTCACTAGGAAGAAGAAACCTGGAGGAAAGGACCAGATGGTAGAACCCAAGGGATTGGAATGCAGAGTGAGGCAGAGAGGAGGTTGCTGTGGGCTACTACTGCAGAAAGACTTTGGTGGGCTGGCTCCAGAGCACAGCTGGTTCCTTATTTATCTGTCACACTATTTCAAGGCCCTTCAGCAACTCTTGAAGAGGAAAAAAAAAGACAAAACCCCAAAACCTAACCAAACAAAACCTCAGCTAGAATGTGACTCATGCAGAGCTACAGCAGCTCAGGGGCACCTGTCCGTTTATAATTAATGAAGTCCTGTTTGCAATGATTGGACTGCAGTCTCCTCTTTCCCCAGAAGGCTTGTCTAGCCTCTCTGCTTCTTCAGTACCCGCAGCTGGAAATGCACATGACAGGGAGAGGGGCCTGGAAACCAGGAAAGCCTGAGTGTCCCTGAGGAGCACAGAGGCTGCTTTGACCAGGAAACCCATCATGCACTCCCTGCAGGAGCAAGCCTGCTCAGGACATCAGCCTAACCAGAGGTTTCAACTGGAGCACTCATTAGTCAGCTGTCCTCACTAAGGGAGAGGAGGAAAGAAAAGAAGGAAGCAGAACCTCTTGCCATTTTTAAGGGCTGTAGCCCACAAAGAGGGAGTATTCTCCCACATGGTCAGGTCACTGTTGAGAGGAGTGTGGAAAAGGCCCCAGTGTGAATTTCTGTAACCCTCTCTTCCTCTTTTCACTGGAGTCTTAACACCAGAAGGCTTTTCCTGAGGCAGCCATCAAGCATCATTGCAGACTGGAAGGGAACAAGGAAGTGGGAACAGTTGCTTGGGGATACAGAAGTGCAATTCTCAGTGGAACGTCTCCCTTTCTGGTGTCTGGTACCACTTCCTAGGGAGCCCTTGACCTGGGGAAAAGAAAAAAGACAGATCCAAGCAAGAGGACCCAACAGCAATGACAGAATAAACCAAGCAATCCCCAGACTGCACTGAAGAAGCTGTTCCTGAGAAATTGCACCTGCACTGAACTTCTCTCAAAAGCACCAGATTTCCTTTGCATTATCTTAAACAACAAAAATACCAGGGGGGGAAAAAAATTAACTAAATTAAGCTTTGAATTCTACTGAGTGTTTAGGATTAAATTTGTTTCCTGCTTCTGATTCCACAGCAACAATTCTCATAACGTTGAAATTGTTGTTCCTTCCTTAAGATCCTCACCTTGGCTGGTCAGGGCATGGGAAACGTGGACCAGAAGTCCTTCAGCCCATCAGCTTTGCATATCAGAGGAAAACTGATGATAGCCACATAGATCCCAAAATGGGAACATCAGTGGGGCCAACATTATGTCTGCATTTTAGTTTGGTTACTCTGCCATCCTGAAATCTCAGGCTTGCTTTACATCACAGGATTTTAGGTGCTTTCCTGTGAATTTGGGCACTGGAATGGCTGCATGAGCAGTGATCTCAGCTCATTACAATGCAGTGATTTCAAGTGGATGTTTAATAGCTTGTTAATAAGTGAATCTTAGGGAACTGCAAAAAGTGGCAGTGTGTTAGCTCTAAAGTTCTCAGTCGTCAAGCAATCGTTCATTGACACTTTACAGTCCCCTTTGGTAATTATTAGGCTGAGTACCCAATTTCCCAGCTATGACTTCATAGGCTGGGAATTCATCTCTCTCATGACATCACAGGTCCAGAAGTCTCTCTAGCCAGTTGCCATGCTGACTCTGCTGTCACCCACTGCACACGTAGGCGTGGTGCACAGCCTTAAGGAAAGGCCCAAATTCTTACTGGGAGTAAGAGTAACGAGGAATGGAAGTTTAACAAGGCTTAGGGTGACTTGCAGAGAACATGAGCAAGTCCCTTTCCATGTCACACCACACATCAAGTGCTTGGGATGGGGAAGCATCTGCTTCCCACCCAGACAGGGATTATGCCAGGCACAGAACTAAAGTCCCTAAGAGGATTACAAAGATGACACTCATCATTTTCCTGCCTCTCCCAGAACTGGGCTTGGCAGGTCAGAATCAAGGACGATGTAAGCCTACCCTCTCTGTTGATGGTTACCTCTGCCTCTATGCAGAGCTCTGGCATGCACTTTCAGGCCATGTGTCTGCCTTCACTTCTCTTCCTCTCAGCCTGGCTGAGCAGGCAAGGCAGCCTTTCACAGCTCTTACTGCATAGCAGTGCCAACAGCCTAGATGGTGGCCACCACTCTGAGGCCGGTGAGCTCTGATGGCAGAGGTGGTGGCTGAGGAAGTAGCAGGTGCTGTGAATCATAGAATCACAGAATGGTAAGGTTGGAAGGGACCTCAAGGATCATCTAGTTCCAACGTCCTGCCAGAGGCAGGGACCCCTCCCACTAGTACAGGGCACTCAAGGCCTCATCCAGCCTGGCCTTGAACCCCTCCAGGGAGGGAGCAGCCACAACCTCCCTGGGCAACCTGTGCCAGTGTCTCACCACCCTCACTGCAAACAACTTCCTCCTAACATCCAGTTTCAATCTCCCCTCTGTCAGTTTAAACCCATTGCCCCTTGTCCTGTCATTGCAAGACCTTGTCAATAGTCCCTCCCCAGCCTTCCTGTAGGCCCCCTTCAGATACTGGAAGGCTAAGGAGACCCTCTCCTTCCTCCCTCCTGCAGCTTGACCCTGTACATCCCTGAGCCAAGAAAAGCACAGCCTGAAGGGCGTCAGGGCCGAAGGAGGTGGGAAACTCCCTGTGTCTCTGGGGACAGCAGCAGCAGTGCAGGAAAGGTATGTGCACAAGCCAGGAGTGCAATCTAGGAGCAGATGAAAATGAAGCAACAGCACTAGCCTGCCTTATGCCCAGCAGAAGAAATGAGGGCATGATGGACAAAGCATAGCCATGGCCAGCCCAGATGCATAGATAAAGTAGTATCTGTGGGAGCCCCTCTCAATGCCACTTTGGTCTTTTGTCCTGTGAGAGGATGAGACTGACATGGCCCTTGGCTTTCCTCAGTGTTGCCCATGGCCTGAGTTACCACTGCCTTGCTGCCTACATTCAGCAAATGCAGCTGCCCTTATGGCACATGTTGCCTGCCTTGTGTGTCTCAGTCAGGCTCTGTTTCCCTGGAAGCTTGACTGGTGCTGTGGGGGCTCTATAAGGTATGAATGTCACTAACAAAGGCTTTAGGCAATACAAATCACCCAGCAGTACCAGTGGAGCTAAAGTCCTATGAGAGCAAGTTTGGAGTTTTGCAAGGACAGAGGGATAGACCATAGTTCTCATATCTGAGCCTGTGCTACCATGCATATCTAAGGCAGTGTGGTATAAGCATTTTGTGTCCTGCCTCATTTCCACCATCACAGGATTCCTGCCAGTAAGCACCTAGGGATGGCTATCCTCCCTAAACCAAAGGGTTGGAGCCCACTTCTCTGGCAGCTGTCTGCTTCCATCAGTCCTACCACTGGGACCATACTTGTCCCCAGCAGCGTTTCGAGGAACCAGATCCAGGCCCAGCAGCAGGACACCATCCCCACCCTAGAGGGACACTCACTTTTCAGACCAAAGCCACGTGTAGTTTGGCCCAAGGAATCAGCTGCCCCATTTCAGTTCCCCCAGCAATGCTGCCAGGGAGCTGCTATGAACTCCAGTGATTTACAAACCACAGAGCTGCTGGAGAGATCAAGACAAACCACAGAAAATACCACAGAGGCTGTTGGTCAGCTCTGATCCTGTGCTTATGTACCAGGACAGTTCCAGACAAGGCTAATGGTCCCCAAGGATGCATCCATGTTGCCTCCACAACCGGGACATCCTCTTTTGAGGCTGCTGAGTGCTGCTAAGCAGAGGCTGGAGGTTGAGAGATAGTCTGGCTTGCCCCTTTCTTCTCTTGCAGTCTGACTTCAGGTTGCCCTGAACTATGCCTGACCTACAACTCTGCCTTACCTGTCCCTGCCCCAACAGCCATATCCTATATGGCACCAGCTCCTTGGCCCCTGCTCAGCTCAAGCCTCCAGCTGGCTTTGAGACCACTGCTAGAAACATTATAGCACACCTGTTCTTCAGATGAGAGTTTACAGCCAAGGCTAGCACATCTGGATTGTGAAATAGACATTTGGAAGTTTATCAACATGTTTCCAAACAGTCTGGATATGGCAGAGGCTCTGTCTCAGTGCTTTAGTGGAGGAAGCAGCTGGGATGGAAGGATGGTTTGGTGCCCTTCTCACGCCCCATGCAAGCTGGACCAAGCCCCATACACAACCACACCCCAGAAACCAAACTGCCTCTTCCTGACGCTTAGTGGTCCAGGAAGCTGAGTTAGTGAGGCTCTGAGATGGAAATGGGGAAGTGAAATCCAGCCCATCCTGCCCTAGAACCTGCTGACACAGCTGCACCAAGCCTAGTCTTCAGCCAAACATCTCCCAGAAACACTGCCTGCTCAGAAAACCAGCTGAGAATCTGCACCATGTGTGCTGGATGGAGGAGGTGGGGTGGGGAAGTAACTGACTCCATTGGCTTGGTGCTGTGCAGAGCTCAGCTGCCAACAGCCTCCGGGGCGTTTGCTCTCGGCAAAGCCCTCAGCAGCGGCAGCATCAAGCTGCCACTAATGGGTTTGTCAGCACCAAGCAGATCTAAAGAAGGGCTTGGTGCCCTGAGTTGTTTAAAGTGCACAGCACCTCTCAACGTATTAGTTTTTCACATGTGCAGATCTCACACCTCTGCTAACAACAGACCTCCCATGCAGGTGTTCGCCAACATACTGCTCTCTCTCAGCCATCCGTCACCAGCAGAAACACTGCTGATGCTTAGGGGTTTCAGTGATATGGAGGCAAGAGATGCAGACCTGCTTAAAGCTGGTGAAGCAGGAGGTAGCTTTGCCCTCAGCAGGCAGCAGACCTTTGGAAGCAGTGGTGACTGCTTCCCACAAGATCTTCAAATGGCCTAGGTCTAAGGTCACATCCTTCTGTTGGTGAAGCAAAGTGACCCTAGATACAGATTTGCTCTCCAGAACTACAGTTGTCCTCCAGGACAAGGACCCCTCATTCTAACCCTGCAACAGCCTACCTGGCCACTGGTAGGGTCTCCTCTCAACTGCTTCCATTTTGCTAGTCCACCTGCAGGTGAAGGCAACATTCCTGTCCTGCAGTAGAGTGCCATGCTATGCCGTCACCACTCCTGAAAGGGGAGTGGTGACCTAGTGGCTGAACAGTGCACAAATAGCTATAGAAATTGGCAAAAGTAGCACAACAGGAGAGAATAATTTCAAGCTGGATCAGTCTCTTAATGTCTCTGCAATGCAGCAGACTACAAGTTCATTTATGCCTGTTTTAAAGCCCTTTGGAGGCTTGGGCAGACCAGTTCCATCTGAGTGAATCTCTTCCCTCTCTAACCCACATGTTCTCAGTAATGTTGAGCTACCTCTTTAGAAGCAGTAATTAGAATCATAGAATCAGTCAGGGTTGGAAGGGACCACAAGGATCATCTAGTTCCAATCCCCCTGCCTTGGACAGAGACACCCTACCCTATCAAACCTGGCCTTAAACAGCTCCAGGGCTGAGGCCTCAACCACCTCCCTGGGCTCTCACCACTCTCATGGTCCAGTCTGAATCTCCCCACCTCCAGCTTTGCTCCATTCCTCCTAGTCCTGTCACTACCTGATAGCCTAAAAAGTCCCTCCCCAGCCTTTTTGTAGGCCCCCTTCAGATACTGGAAAGCCACAATAAGGTCACCTCAGAGCTTCCTCCTCTCCAGACTGAACAGCCCCAACTCTTTCAGTCTGTCCTCATAGGAGAGGTGCTCCAGCTCTCTGAGCATCCTCGTGGCCCTTCTCTGGACACACTCCAGCATGTCTACATCCCTCTTGCAATAGGGGCTCCCGAACTGGATGCAGTACGCCAGGTGGGGTCTCACCAGAGTGGAGTAGAGAGGGAGAATCACCTCCCTCAACCTGCTGTCCACAGTTCTCCTGATGCAACCCAGGCTCTGGTTGGCTTTCTGGGCTGCAAGTACACACTGCTGGCTCATGTTGAGCTTCTCGTACACCAGCATCCCCAAGTCCCTCTCCTCAGGGCTGCTCTCCAGCCAGTCACTGCCCAGCCTGTATCGGTGCTTGGGATTGCCTGGACCCAGGTGCAGGGCCTTGCACTTGATCTTGTTGAACCTCATGAGGTTGGCTTGTGCCCACCTCTCCAGCCTGTCCAGGTCCCTCTGGATGGCATCCCTGCCCTCCAGCATGTCTGCTGCACCACACAGCTTGGTGTTGTCAGCAAACTTGCTGAGGCTGCACTCAATGCCTCTGTCCATGACACCAACAAAGTTGTTGAACAAGACTGGTTCCAGGACTGATCCCTGAGGGACTCCACTTGTCACTGGCCTCCATTTGGACATGGACCCATTGACAGCCACTCTTTGGGTGTGGCCATCAAGCCAGTCCTTTATCCATCTAATGCTCCACCCATCAAACCCATGTTTCCCCACCAGCTTGGGGACCAGGATGTGGTGTGGGACAGTGTCAAAGGCTTTACTCAGGCCCAGGTACATGACATTCAGTGGCTCCGAGCTCAGAGCACTTGAGTGTAGGAGGATGGGGAGAGACAAGGCTGTGAAGGTGTAACACCAAACCTTCAAACACTGTACCTGCCGTAGTGAACATGCAAATATATTTCTGTAGAGCTTTCACTTGGCTGGATTCCTCATCCTTCTGTTTCAAAAGTCTGGTGCTAGGGCTGCAGAGATTCTAAAAAATCCTGGAAATAAGAGCAACCTGGCTTAGGCAAAGGTATAGAAGAGCATTGGCACAGAAAGGGCTGACAGCTTCTAGAGAGGGCCCACATCAGTAGAGCTGTGGCACCACCCCACATGATGCTAGGACCTGAGTCCAGTCCTAGCTCTCATGCAAGCTGCTTCTGTGGTTTCAGATGAACCATCTAGCTTCAGCACTCATGTACAAAGTGGAAAAGAGACCACCCCACATGCCCACATCCCTTACTGGGCCTTCTGGCACTAGAGTGAGCCACATTACATAGAACAAAGGGTGTACTGTAATAGAAAGCATCTGAATTAATGTGAGAGCTGTACACATGCCACTGCTTAGGAAAAACAAGCATGGTTAGCTGCACCTACCGCATGCTGGAGCCAAGTTTGCTCCATGGGACACGGAAGACCTGCAAAGATGCTAGCAACAATTCAGGGTGAGAGGTACTGCAAGACATGGCAGAGGAGGACAGGCTAGAAAATAAAAGGGGATTCAAAGCATCATTTTGATCTTGCAAAAAAATACCCCTCTTGCATTTGGATGTGCCACTGGGCCCATCTGCCTAGTCCATCCCAGATAGCATGTTACTGACAGAGGAGGCAATGTAGTTTTTGCATTTCTCAGTAAATTGAGATGGTCACCTCTGAGCTTTCAGGTCACTGGGTCTGTTGTCTTTTCTTCCCCCTTGGAGCATAAATCTGACCCCCACCCCAGGCCCTCTCTCTGAAACAGGCAGGTCCTGCTCAAGACAGCCAGTGCTTTGTTCAGTGGCTAAGCCAACACTTCCTCCCCGGGGAGAACATAACTCTGCAGAGGCAAAGGTCAAGTGTGCTCTTCCCAAAGCTGAAGAATTGCCTTTGCCAGTTAATCCAGGCTGAGATCTCACAGCTGGCACAAAGCTTCTCCCAAGGCCAGGAACACAGTCTTTGCAAGCAGGGGAAGGAATGTACCTAGGGAACAGATACAAGGGAAGAGATCAAACATATGCCCTTCACCGCAAGCCTTCTGGACACCATCAGGGAGGAGGCTAGGAGAGGAAAACCAAACCCCCAACAGAAACTTCATCACTATTTTGTGAGATAACCCTGCCCTCACCCTTTCAGGCCTAGCACCAGACATCCAGCTGGCGCCCAACTTCCATGTTGTTTTACATTGCTCTTTTTAGGGAGAAGCAGAAGCAAGCCAACTTCACTACTTCAGTTCCTGGAGGCAGAAGCTCAGATGGCTTCTGAAAACACTCTGTGGCACCCACAAATGCTCCTGCTCTGCAGAGCTCAGCCACAACCATGCAAGGAGTGGTGAAGGACCCCACTACTCTGATTTCACAGTGGAAGTGAGGAGCAACTAGGTTTCTACTGTCCTCACCAGAGCCAGCCATGAGCCTCCTGGCCATAGCCAAGCAAGCAAATGGTCTTGGCAGTGGAGAGCATGCTTTGGTGTTCCTACACGCTATTACAAGCTGGTTGAGGTGGGATGTGACCTCTGGATATAGTTCCATCCATCCCTGCTCAAGACAGGATGCTCAGAGCCATGTCTGGCTGGATTTTTCATCTCCTCCATGGATGAAGGCTCTATGGCCTCCATGAGTGGCTTGTTCCATCACAGTTCACTGATCTGACCTCTAACATAAGTGGCCATTGGCCATCTTTGCTGCAATTAGCTCGGTCACTACCAGAGGAGCTGGGGATGCCTCTTTTGTTGTGATGACACTCACAGACCTACACTGTGCTCTTGGCTGCACCTCCTGGCCTCAGTCCCCAAGGGGCTCCCTCAACCCCCAGGGTACAGGGTTGTATTCAAGAAGGTGAGCTCAGAGCAAAAGGGAGGTGTCCCACTCACACAGTGATAGTGGGTCCAGCCCTTGCCATTTTCCTTCTTTTCTTGCTTTCTGTTCAAGGCAAATGAAGAAGAATGGAGGGGGCAGCAGGGGACATCATTTGGCAGGAAAACTTTCTTCTTTCAGAGTCGATTGCCTCTGAGATTAAGGAGGATTTACCCTGCCACTCCTATATAAACACCAGAACCCCCCATGGTCACCCCCCCACATTAGCCAGCTCCATAGTCCCTGTGTTATTTTACCTCCTGGTGCTTTTCTGGTTCTCATTATCTCTGCAGAGCTGATGACACTGAGACATTTCATCCCCCTGGAGGCTTTTTCTGGTGCTTTAAGTCTGATTTATGCAACACAGCCATGGCTGTCCTGATCACCCATGCTCACCTCTGGCTTGTTAACACACTGGCTAGCCAAGGACCTTTCCCCTCCCACCAGCAGATCCAAACCAGGCTGAAAGTCTGCACCCACTGGAGTTAAAGCCTTGGCAGCTTTCTCTCCTATCCCTTTCCCTCTCATTCATCACTAGCCATTAATCACAGCAGCCACTTTCCATGGGGGACCTAGCTCCACAGATCCTGAGCTGCCCCTGCAGCTGCCAGGGTAAATCCCAGGTGCATGCACTGAACCAGGGCAAACCCAATTAACGGTCATTAGGTAATACTACTAATAACCTTAGCTTGGTCATTAACCCCAGCTGCTCAGAAGCCATCACCAGCTCAGGGTCCCTCCTCAGCTCCCTCGGCTCAGCAGGGTGGTTCTAATGGGGAAAATGGCCTCTTCCCCAGCCTCATGTTTCCTGCTTTTGCTAGAAGCCAGTTCAGAAACACAATATTTTGGGATCTACACAGCTCTTAACACTTATCGCTGTCTGTCCCCAGAGGCAGTTCCAAATCCAATGTACAGCTACAACACATGTATGTCTGTTTGCAACACCTCATTGGAGGAATTAAAGAGTGACAATGATACTGTACTCAGGACATGATGACAACTGCTCCCATCTAGCCAAACAAGACTGAGGCCAAGGCTGGTCCAGCCTACTAAATGGTGCTAGAGCTTCAGGCTGGGCATGCTACCAAACATTACGACAGAGCCCCTCAACATGGCCCCCAGACATCTTTGCATTTGGAGGGCTGGTGACCTTTCCAAACTTCTCTCCATCATCCTGCTGTTTCTTCTCAGGTTGTTTCTTGCTCCTTGTCCATGCTGCCTGCACAAGCTATTTTGCAGGAGGAAGGGTCCATCTCTTGTAAGCTGTCCGTATTGTACTTAATGCAAGGTGAGGGGAACTGTCTCTGCAAGGCAAACCTTGCGCCTCTGTGTTGTACTTGGATGCATCTCTCATGTGGGAAGCATCTGTCCTCTGTCCAAGTCAATCACCGATATCAGCAGGAGAGGAAGGGTGGCCACGCTGTACCCTGGATACTCTGCACATTCCCCCCAAGACCTTTGCAGCACCCGCGTCCAGCCAGGCCCACCAGGGAGGAGGATTGAACAAGGGCAGCTGGGCAGGAGCCCTGCGAGCCAGCCAGGCCTCCGCATACCGGCCACAGGATTTGCATCTGAAGCCAGTAACAAATGAGGTGAAGGAAAAGTCTGGAATGGGGACCAAGTCTGGTCGTGGTTTGAGTCCTGGCTCCAGAGCAGCTGGTGCAGCCTGGCGAGCAACACACAACTCAGCTGTCCCTAACACCCTTGCTGAGCTGAAACTTCCTCCAGCGTGGCCAAGCATGCCATCCCACCTCCTTAACTCCTGCAGCCTGGCAAAACTATGGGCAAGGAAAGGAGCCCTGTGCCCTTCCCAAAGCAGACTTTACGTATCCAGGGTGCAAAGTGGGGTGAAGTCAGGAGAGCAGCTGCCCAAAATGGTTTTCAGTGATTGATTACAACTAAACATTCCCCTTTCTTGTTCCCCCAAACTCATAGACCCAAACATCCCAGCAACATGTCTCCTAGAGCACAAGTATTCCTCAACCTTTGCTGTGCTGTGAGCTCCCCTCGTAACTGGGGTGGCCCTTCCTATGCTGCTTGCAGAGATAGAGCAGGCTCTCTTCAAACTGGATGCCACCCAGAGTTTCCACCCAGGTCCAGAAAAAGGAGCAGGAGATGCTCCAAAGGGTGGGAGAAGGGACACAGAGGCCAAGACCTAGGTGTTAGGTGGCATGGCATGAACCCTATACTTGTGGGTGCTGGGGTGAGAGGTACCATAGGGTCAAACCTTCCTATCACTACAGCTTTTGAGATTTCCCTTTTCCCATCTGTCTTCCCACCATCTGCTGAGGCGGCTGCAGAGGAGAGAAAGCTTGCAAGGGTCACTCTTGGGCCAAAGCAGATGGAAAGGACCTGCTGTGAGCATTTTACTAGAGGTGGGCCAGACAGCTGCAACGTGCCCCTCAGACCCGCCTGAGAGTTTGCTGGATCATCCAGTGCAGAGAGAGAACCAGGCCCGAGACTGCTGGCTTACAACTGCACATGCCACCCTGCAGGCTCACTGGCAATGACGAAGGATGTGCAGCTGGGCAAAGGAGTGGATTAACAAGCTGTTTAAACCCTCCGTCAGAAGCCTGAGCAAACAGATGGCTGGATCTCTCCCCCTCCTGGGGATGGTCAGAGACCAGGTTTTTCAAGGTACTCTCTGAGGAGGAGAACCAGCAGCACCTTCGTTCGCTACAGAGTTCCAAGGCTTTCTCCTCCTCCCCCCCACGCCTTTGAACCTGCTCCAGATTTCTCAGCCCTGCAGGACTCCAAACACGGCCTGCTGTGGACCTAATTAACTCCCTTGTTCATTTATGGTCTTTTGTCACTAAAGCAAGTAATTGGTGCACAGAGGCGGCAGATCCTCCTGTGTGCTCACATGGACCTGACTGCTCTTTTTGGTCTGCAGGGAAAGCCCTCTCCTGCTTGCCAAGGATGCCTGCAGTCCCTGTCTGCACCCAGCTACTTTGGGATCATCTGCAGGGAGGACACTATCTCCCCAGCTCCCTCACTACCTCTGCAGCCATAGAAGACAGTATCTCCCTAGCTCTCTCACTACCTGTGCAGCCATCAGAGGACACTATCCCCCTAGCTCCCTCAGTACCTGTGCAGCCATCAGAGGACACTATCCCCCTAGTTCTCTCAGTACCTGTGCAGCCATCAGAGGACACTATCCCCCTAGTTCTCTCAGTACCTGTGCAGCCATCAGAGGACACTATCCCCCTAGCTCTCTCAGTACCTGTGCAGCCATCAGAGGACACTGTCCCCCTAGTTCCCTCACTACCTATGCAGCTATCAGAGGACACTGTCTCCCTAGCTCCCTCACTACCTATGCAGCCATCAGAGGACACTATCCCCCTAGTGCTCTCACTACCTATGCAGCTATCAGAGGACACTATCTCCCTAGCTCCCTCACTACCTGTGCAGCCATCAGAGGACACTGTCTCCCTAGCTCCCTCACTACCTGTGCAGCCATCAGAAGACAGTCTTCAAAGGTCATGACATCTTTGAACTAAAGCAAAAAGGTTTGTTTGGAGCATGCATTGTGCCCTAACCCTGTCTCAGCACTGAGACACCTCTCAGGGTTTCTCATCATTCTCATTTGTTTGCCTGTTTGCTCATGTACACCCAGACAACCAGAAGCCCCCAGCTCAGCAGGCAGGTGCAAACATCAGAGGTCTGGCAGTGATGCTGCCGCACTAATTTCTCCCCACATTGGTGCTCACTCAGATGTGCACATAGCTGCACGGATGTACGAACTTGGCCCCACTGCTTTTTCACGCCCCACCCCACTATGTTCCCTCTTACCCCTGGCACCCCAAAGGGTGGAGAACAGAGAGTGGCAAGGCCTTTTCATAGGGAGTGTCCAGGCAGGATTATTCCAGAGCTCTTGGACCAAACAGCCTTTGGAGACCTCCCTCGCCTTTCTAGGGCTGGGGGAAGGGATGCCAACAAACGTGTTTGTGCTGTTCTTCTTAATAGGGTGTTGTGTAACACAGAGACAAGTGACTACACCGGGGACCCCAGCTGAGAACAGAGACTTTAATCTTGCTGCCCGGGGAAAACTTGGAAAAAATACTTACATCTGTTCTCTTGCGTTAGGCTCATGGCTCAGAGGCTGACAGCTGACCCTGGCTGCTCATGATGCCAAGGTATGGCCCCTGCCAAACAGTGCCAGGGTAAATTGCAATGACTGATTAGAAAGGCAAAAGGCAGCCAGAGAAAACTGAGGAGGGAGATCTCCCTGTGTGAGTTTCTGGGGAAGGGAAAAGATCAAGCCAGAGTGCATCAGGGCACTTTGACTTCTGCACTGCCACACTGTCAAATGGAGCAGAGAAGGAGCAATAGTGGAAGATAATAGGGCAGGGAATGAGATGCAGGAAGAAGGATGAAGGTGAGGAGGCAGAGAAGACTCCCCAGTTGCATCCACTTCTCCATGAAGCCCAGAAAGGATGGGCTTCAAAAGACAACACTCTTCCTCATCTTCTATCTACGAGCAGGGCTCACTGCATGAGAAGGGTATGGGGCAGATGTTGGCCTGCAGAACAGAGCACGTTCTCCCTGACATGAGCCTGTCAGCTATGGATTGTGTAAGAACACAGGTGTGGGACTTCCTGACCAAGCACTGCAACCTGGCTCACATCCAGGCTCGGGCTTTGTCATCACCTCACATCCAACAAACCGCTGAGGAGTTTAAAGTTAGCTATCCCAGAACAGAACAACACTGCCAAAGTTTGTCTAAGAGTGGACATCTAGATGCTCTGGAAACACGTCAAATGCTTCTCACCATGTTTGGTGGAGTTCGACATCAGTATACCCACTAGGAACATGGTAGCTACTGCATTGGCACTACAGGGCGTGAGGGAGAACCCTTTCTTTGTGCAGCCCCTCTGAAAGCCCAGCAGGATGTTGAGGGTGGCCCTCCTCTAGGTGGGAGAGGGTTTCTGGGAAGCTGCTAACCCCCAGTTCATGAAAGATCTGCCTGTTCCTCATTCAAGTACTAAACTGACTCAACCCTAATTAGCGTTACGTCTATGACAACAATAAAGCAGACTTTGCCTTCTTTCTGCCTCAGGCCAGCAGTTGCCAAATACTCCTTCGGGTCAGCATCCTGTACAGGATGGTTGCTAGCTTCAAGAGAAGCAGAAAGAAGGCTGCCTTTATCCACTTGTCCCTCACAAAACTGATTTGGCCCTCAAGCAAGAACATTTGTTTGCTCTAAATCTTATTCAACCATGGATATTTTCATTGTCCATATCCATGTCACACTCTTATCCACACTTAGGAGGACAGGGAGGAAAGCTCTTGCTTCAGTCCTCAGTCCTTCTGTGTAACAGAAGCTTTGATTTAGCCACATGATTGTTGTCTTTCAATCCCTGTTGGCTGTCACTCTGACTTTGACAAGACAGAGGGATCAGGAGGAGCTGTGTGTTTCCTCAGCAATCTTCAGCCTTTTATTAGCTTCTACAGGAACACCACAACCTCTTACCAGATTCTGATCCTCTATCCATCTCCATAGGCACAATCTTTACACAATCCTAAACCTTTAGTGCTGAATGGAGCACTCAAGGAGCGGGGATCCTGCTGATAAATGGAGACAGAGGTCTTCTAATTCCTGAAGATTCTGCACTAGAATTTAAAGATGTCTCTTGGGTCCAGCACCACCACTCCCATAACTCTTTACCACATTCCTCCTCTATGCTGTTGCTGTTTCACCTGATGCCTTTCCCTCTTCTCCTTATACTGCTGAAGAGTAGATCCCTCCAGGTCATAGCCTTGGGTCTGAGCTGGCTTAGCAGCACCAGGTGCATTTGACACCTCACTAGTGTGTTTGATGTGGCTCCTGTGAAACCACATCACTATGCACTTAAATTGCAGCTCATTCCTGCTCAGGAGGAACCAGAGATGCTGAGGCATGTCAGAGCCAGCTCTCAGAGCCCCTTCCAAATGGCTACTGACACCACTAACTGCAAATTTAGTTGGGCCAAGCCACCTCTATTCCAAAACAACCTGATTCAGACAGTGTCCAAGGCAGGCACTGCCTATGCAAGGACCATTTCAGGACAGTTGCCTCAAGGGTGGAAAGAGGGCTTTTTCCTCCTTCTGTTCCTGGACCTGTTGCACTTCTCTAGTCACCTACTGCAACCCATCCAAGCTCACGACAACTTTCACTACCTCAGGCTCTCTGGAAAGGCTTGTGGTGCCTGCAGTTAGTACAAAAGTCCATTTTGTCATAATGAGCCTTAAAAAGAAGAGATCATCATCTCTCTTCACACATTAGCTCAGTTCTGCTTTTCTGGTCGCTGTGTTAAATCTCCCTCACCCCTCCCAAAGCAATGACTAATCTGTGTCTCAGGGCCTGAGAGAACACTTCTAATCTGGTTAGTGTAACTGCTGTTGTGTGTTCATATTAAGCACATTATTCTTCCTAAGCTATTTGTCCCGAATCTCCCGAGAGAGCGCTGCAGGTTAATCATACACATGTAAATCCAATTTCCTTTCATGCATTGTAAATGCGTTGCCTGCTGGAAAACAAAAGGCCAAGGGGGAGCTATGCTGGAGGGACTTAAGCAGAACAAGGAAACGCTTCCTAGATGCTCAGTTCCTAGGCGCTCCCGTCTGGGGATTAGAAGCACAGCAAGAGACCCTGCCAGCCAATTCCTTTGCTAGACTAAGAGGTCTGCTGAACAACCACAGAAAAACCTCCCAGACAACAACAACCCAAACTGCAGGGTCTCAAGATGCTGAACTTGACCACTCGTCAATCTGACCAGCTCAAGCTGACTATCGGTCCCCCTCTGGTGGCCAACCGACTTCAGCCACCTTCTGACAGCAGAACTGGGCTGCCACAGAGCTAGCTGGCCCTGCACCGAAGCACCTTGGGCATCCCAGCGACCAGCATCACCTTGAGCATCATCGAGCCCAGGGCAACGTGGCTCTGCCCAGGAGACTGTCGGGCAGCACAACCTCAAAGCGCAGCCCTGGTTCGGGGAGCACAGCAGACCTGGGCATCAGTACCAATGGCATTAGAGTCTTCTAAGAAGAAAAAGGTCCCTTACCAGAACAGCCAGCATCTGCCCAGTGACTGCAACTCGACAGCCTTAGGGCTATCTATAACCAGGCCCTCAATTTTTAATAGCATTACCATGTAGCACTAGGAGCCCCCATCGTGAAACAGGATTTCATTGTGCCAGGATCTACAGAAAAACTGGACATGGAGAGACTGTGGTCTCTTTGGGATGGGGAACGAAGTGGAGAGAAAGGACAGAAGATAGACAGGAAGAGAGCAAGCAGAAGGGAACAAGACAGCACTGGTCAGCACAAGAGATAGCAGTCAGTGAGATGTTCTCAAAGGCTGAGGACACCTGTGGTGTTGCTAGGCAAGGCAACTACTTTTGCACTGTAATTTTTAGTTTCAACAAGTGCTACCAGTGTTGTTTCCAGTATAAAAGAATTTAGGAGAGGGAAGGCTGCATACCACTGCTGACTGCTGTCATCACAGACAAGAAGGAGCTGCCAGTTTTCCCTAAGTGGGAGTCTGAGTCTGCTGCACACCAGCAATAAAAGCCTCTGTACATCCGAGATAGCTTCTACACAGCAAACCAGTTCTCCAGACAAATCTGAAACCCCTGGAGCTGGTTTCCTCATCTTCCAAGAGCACTGTAGAGAATTGTATTTCCTTGTGTTTCCTCACCCACTGCCACAAGTAGCACTATCTCCTCCTCAGAGCTGAGGCTTCAGCTACTGAAGCACAAGAGAGCCCCAAGCAGCTGTTCCTTCTGGTAAGAGATGAGATTTCTAAGATTACTCAGAAAATTGTCTAAGTTTATAGGCCTTCAAAACTGTTAGCATAAATTCCTACATTAATGGGTGGGTATGGGCCAGAACACTTCTTCCAGCTTATCAGAGAATTCCTTCAAGAGGGAGACAAGAATTTAGTTTTGGCCGCTGCAGCCATTCCCCCCACAAACCACCCAAGCTCGCTTTGGTCTTCACTTGCCTCAGAGAACTCTGGAGCAACCTGAGGTCAGTTTCAGTTTCTCTACCTCATATGGTGCAAGAGCTCTGCTTCCTTCATCTGTATTCATTACGGCTTTAAACTAAGGCTAAGAGGCTTGGCTCTCAGCCTCACTCCCCACTTCCAACCCCATATGCAATTGCCCACGCCTCAACATACTTCATAGCATGCCATCCCTGCAGAAGGGTAGCTGGAATAGGCTGATTGGGAATTTTGGGTGATCTTCAGCTACAGCTGTTTCATTTTTACTGGAGGGGAAAAAAAAAAAAAAAGAAAGAAAAAAAAGAAGTTATAGCAAATTATGTGTAAGAATGAAGACATTCATGCAGTAACACCTCCTGCCTACAATCAAGTTTCATGCTCTGGAGAGCAGAGATTAGAGTTTCTCACGCATTCAGTGAAAAAAAAATAATTAAAAAAAACAAAGGAGGAAAGAGTTTAAGAGGAAGATTCTAGAATCTCAGATTCAGTACAGGCCAAGGTTCTAGTGGACTTCATTGTTTGCTGTGTTTTCTTTTTATAGCTTCTGTAACGATGTGTTTGAACTCTTTTTATTGTCGTGTGTCAGTCAGACACAAGGTGGCTGCAGAACAGCCAAGCCCATACAAAGCAGTAATTAACAGTGGGAAACAGGAGTTACAAACTGCTTCAACTGGCCAACTCAGCCATAATGCTATGAAAGCAAGATGAGGGAAGGCCGAGGGAGCTGGCTCTCTTCAGCTTGGAGGAGACTGAGAGGTGACCTCATTCATGTTTATAAATATATGAAGGGTGAGTGTTGGGAGGACGGAGCCAGGCTCTTCTCAGTGATGCCCAATGATAGGACAAGGGGCAATGGGTGCAAGATGGAGCAGAGGTCCCACGTGAACATAAAGGAAAACTTTCTCACTGTGAAGGTGACAAAACACTGCAAAACAGGCTGCCCAGAGAGGTTGTGGAGTCTTCTCCTCTGGAGACATTCAAAACCCAGCTGGATGTGACCCCTGGCAGGAGGGTTGAACTAGATGATCTTTTGAGGTTCCTTCCAACCCCTAACGTTCTGTGATTCTGTGAGGAGATGTTATCCAAATTAGGCATCATTTCCCCATTTTCTCATTCAGGTAGCTGAAGAAATTCCTTCTCCCTAGTTGTACATTTGACACAAACAGGAAGTTGAGCAGAGGAACTGAATGCATGAAAATCCCATTTCCCAAGCATCTCATCTTGACACATCTCAGGTCAAGTGGCCGTGTATGGAATCAAGGATCCTAAGACATCAGACAACAATTTTCTATTGCTGGAGACACAAGCTGCGGCATGTAGGATTCCAGCATGGAGTGCACAGGCGTTTCTCTCCCAGCCCCACCTTCATGCTAGGTGCCAGAATAAAAGAAGGCTTTCCCTTTCCAAGGCATCACAAGAAACTGGTGATCAGGATGAAGAGATTGTGGGCAGCCAGGTATCTTCCATTCTGCAAGGCAAGGCTGAAACTTTAGAGTCTATTTCATGCTAAAGTAATTCAGCATGCTGAGTGCTCTCTTTCACATCCAGATAGAGTTTCTGAAAGCTCCAGCCTCCATCTGGCCCCCTTCCCATGAGTAATACTGGTCACAGCATGTAAAGACATGTCCATATGGTTTGCTGGATCACTTTCCTCATGCCAGGTTTGCAGACAAAGTCATTCACCTTTTAGTGCTCTCACCCCAACTCCAGCAGCTCTAGACTCATGACCTCTGTGAGTTCCAGGGGACACTGTAACTTCAGTTTCTGGGTTCTTCACAACTCTTAGAATTTTTACCTAACCTGTTTTAGCTGAATCCAGCATAAGACAGCTTTGTCCCCACCAGGAACCTCTAAATAATACTATGACCCAGCACAATAATACAGAGGCAATTCCCGAGACTCACACACAGAGCTCTCTCTCTCTTTAGCCAGTGCTCATGGCTTTAAAGCCAAAATGAAGGCTAGATGCTGGTTTCATAATATGTGAGACTAACTGCCTAGTTAGATGGTGGGACACACACAGCCAGCCACTGCTATGCTGGTTGAAGATGGGCTACATCTTTGCACAGCCCAGTGTTTTACCGTTTTACAGGCAGCAATGCTATGGACACTGAATCATAGAATCAGTCAGGGTTGGAAGGGACAAGTATCATCTAGCTCCAACGCCCCTGCCATGGGCAGGGACACCCTACCCTCAATCAGGCTGTCCAGAGCCTCATCCAGCTTGGCCTTAAACACCTCCAGGGACAGGGCTTCAACCACCTCCCTGGGCAACTCATATCAGGCTCTCACCACTCTCACGCTGAAGAACTTCCTCCTCACCTCCAGTCTAAACCTACCCACCTCCAGCTTTGCTCCATTCTCCCTAGTCCTGTCACTACCTGAGAGCCTATCATGTCACTGAATCTTCCCAAGTTTCAATGTTATGATTTTAATCCTTAAGACACAAAAGTCAAAGGAAAACCAGTAATGAATGGAATGCTTTTTGTCAGAACTGGGAACAGCTTAAGCTCAGGCACAGTGGTGCCCCTGAATGCAACAAGCTGTCAGCTTACTAATTATAGAAT
>VWYK01068620.1:260296-282123 GCA_013399775.1 Semnornis frantzii
TGCTGGGGGCCCCAGAACTGCACACAGGACTCCAGGTGGGGTCTGAGGAGAGCAGAGCAAAGGGGCAGAATCCTCTCCCTGCTGGCCACACTGCTCTTGCTGCAGCCCAGCACTCAGTTGCTGTCTGGGCTGCACTCACACTGCAGGCTCATGTTGAGCTTTTCATCACCTCAGACCCCCAGGTCCTTTTCCTCAGGGCTGCTCTCAGCCATTCACCACCCAGCCTGGAGTTGTGCTTGGGATTATGCCTACCCAGGTGCAGGACCTTACACTTGGCCTACTCTGTTGTTTGTTAGCAGACACTTTCAGGTACATTGTTTTGACCCTCCAACATTAACCTATTTTGTAAACTTCAGGAAGCACAAAGGCCCCCCTGCCCCCCTCTCCTGACCTCATCTAATCTTCTTGAGAGAGCAAGGAGCAAGCAGTACAAACACCTGCAGTTCAGTGTCAGGTAATACACACCAAGGTACTTGCACCAACTGCTTTATTAATTTACATAAACCAGTCCTTACAATAGCTTCTGGCATCACCAGCTGCCTCAACTCCTTTTCCAGCCTGTTGAAGAGAGGCCTCACAGTAGCCTGCAATCCCCAGCCCAGATTCCTACCTCTTCCCACAAGAGGCTCACAGGTCTTGGGTTCATTCAGGCAATCTGAAAGGCTGCAGGTGAAGAAGTGCCCTCTCCTTCCTACAGCAAGACACCTGAAGCCTCGGAGATGCCCCTTGCCCACGGACAGCACGAGTGAGATGGACTCCCTCAGCAGAGCCCCAAAAGAACACTGAGCAGAGACGGCAGCATTTTTAAAATATTTTATTTATTATACAAACTATTTACAAAATCAAATACTACAACCACAGGCTTCCAAATTTTGGCTGATCTCTGCCAGAAATTCACCAGAGATAACTAAGATTTGATCTGCATCATCCACAGCTCCTGGTTTGTTAAAAGCATGCAACATGGCCTGCTGGTGCAGGCTGAAGCCAGGCCCTTTGCACCTCAAAGCAGCTTCAGGAAATGGAACCTGTCTGAGATGAGACCAGGATCCTAAAGATTTCTACAGAAGGGCCTCTTATTAAGTGGGCATAAATAAATGGTAAAAGGAAAAGTACCAAGCCTCTGCCAGAAGTAACATACAGTATTGGTGACCGAAGCACACCCCCATGGCCACTGCCGGCGTTAAGGGCAGCATAAAAAGTGACTGTACCAGGAAAAGGTATAAAGCCACAGACAAATTTAGAAACATTGTAATGGACCTCGGGAATGTGGGACCAGCTAGGGGCCTAGGGAAACAATGGGGATGGGTTTAGTGGACTAAGAGCACCCATCGTAGTTCTCACTGCACTTGTGTTAAAGAAGAAAGTCCTTGGCATCTGCACAGTTGCTGGGAAGCATGGGGTGCTGTCTGCAATGCAATGAGAAGCATTTAGGAGCTCTTTCCAGCAGAGGAAGACTGCCCAATGTCCAGATACTTCATCCTCAGAGTTAAAAAGTCTAGCTCAAGAGAATAAGGGAGAAGATTCCTGAGGAAGATGTCACTGGTAGAATTGGCCCATAGCCACAAGGCTGGAAAATCCTCACCAGGTGAGACTTCAAGACAAAGGCTGCAATTTGGGAACAGCACCAAACTCTGCCTCCCAACAAACAGAGGAGTTTAGCTGAGCACTGCCACCTCCTCTCGGTCCCTGGAAAAAGCAGTTAAGTGGTGGCACAGAGAACACAAGAACTCGAACTCTACTGACTGTGGAAGCCATCTGCAGTGTAAATAAAATGGAACCATACTCTCCACTCAGAGGAGGTCAAGACCTTGCAGAATGGAGCCTGCACTAAAAAAGGGAGTACAGCCATTACTGAAGTAATCTGTCAGAGTGCAACAGTGGCAACCCTCAAACTGGCAGCCTACCAGCACCTTGGTGCCAGCAAGGGAATGAAATCACAAGGCAAAGAAATCCCCCTGAGTAGTCTCAATGCTCAGCTAGCTGCTTTTTGGCACCAAAATGGCTTATTTTCTTTTGTATACACTCAGCCTAGAATGGCTAAGATGCTGCCTTAAAAACTTTTTCTAGATGTAGAATGTTTTCTCTGAATTCTCAGTTGATTCAACTAAGCTATACCAGAAAAGCACAGAGTTACCCACACTGTGTCTGCCTGGATCAGCTTGAGGGCAGCAGAAGGGGACCGAAGAGGGTGATACAACTTTTTATCTAATATGGTGTTCTAAAATTAGCTCAGGGATGCCAGTGTGAGACTCCATTCTGGAAGAAATCCAGCAATTCCACAATCCAATGATCACTTTCATTGCAGGTAGTAGCAATACAGGTTACTCACACTTTGCATCCTGCATGTTTTTGACTCCTGACATGAACCATCCAGGGGACTGTTGAGAAATGAGAAGATCTTGACTTTTGTTTCACTGAAGAACTCATCAAGATTCCAAGATTCCCATTTATTTCCCTGTGAAGGGCTGAATGCACTGCTAGCAACAACACACCCCAACCATAAGCTTACTTCTCATGCTGGTCTGTCACTCCTCTCCCCACAAGTCAAGACAATGCTAAGTGCAGGCTGCTGAGTGATCACTTGAGTGAAGCTCTAGTTAACATTTTGTGCTGGAAAGCCAGCAGTGCTGAGTGGAACAGGAGGAAAGGAGAGTTGAAGAAAGAAGGTAGATAGATTGAGAGGAGTGAAAGCCAGCTGCTCTCCAGGCACCAGCACCCCTCTGGAAACTCTGTCTGAAATGCATTAGAGAAAGAGAAACCTCAGGTTGCTGCTTGATAGAGGTAGAAGCTGAGACCCTGTGGGATGCTGTGGTGGAGGTACCGTGTTCTGCCCAGTACCATCACCCAACAACAAACGCAAGCCCGGTGCACCCTGTAGTTGCTTACTGACCTGTCACTGTTACTACAGAACTTATGTACCCTGAAGGTGAATGTGGGATAGGCATTGGTGCTCAGCATTGAGGGAATCACACTTGTGCCCATACTCTCTCCTGAGGAAAGGAAAAGAAGGCGAGGGCATGGGACAGCTTCCTGTGCAACATCAACTGTCTGAAACATTCAATGGAGGAGAATCTCCTCTTCCAGTTCGTTTGCAGAGGCTCATTACCAGCCACTGCTGGAGAAGGACGCTTCTGCTGCTGGACCCTGGCGGAGGTAGTACAGGATCACTGCCAGGGCCAGCACTTGTGCTCTCCGAAGAGACTGTTCTCCCCTTTGGGTTACTTCCTCCAGTGGATACTACCCATTTTTCTCACAGGCAACAGCAGCATCCAGAGCAAGATGGGAGAAGGAGAACCAGAAACCCCTCCGGGTCAGGTGCTGAAAGGACAAACAACCCTATACTCTCCATGAGTCAGAGTTAGATGAGCTATTGGGGAAGCATCACTGGGGGAGTTGAGCCAGGACACGGAAAAGTGACCAAGGCTTCCTGCAAGCCTGGTTTCCAGCAGAGCTCCATGCTGGTCTCACCTCTTCCTCCCAGAGAGCTCTGATAAAGGCAGCTCAGCAGACCTCCTGCATCTCGCTTTAACTTTTGCTCATGAACTTCATCTTATCACAGAAGGATGGGTATACAGGGTGCATGGAAATCAAGTGCAGTATCTCCTTGATGAATGTACCACAGTCCTTTTACTGTTTCACACTGAACCAAAGGGAGAATGAGAGAAAGTGAAAAGATGAGCTCTTGATGACATATCTGGGATGCGGAAAGGCCACGTGACATCTTCTGGATGACAAATTCCTTTACATGGAGTCTTTGCTCTGCCTCCATTGCCCATGTCAAGGGAAGGAGAAAAAGCAGAGGACTGCATCTGGGTCTTGCCACGAAGAGCCAGGAGGATAACTGGTCTCCTGGAAAGGGGAAATCAGAGCATGCCAAAGCCCTCACAACCCTCGCTGATAGCTAGCTGCAGCATCTTGTGCACTTCCTCATAGGAGTCATAAGTAGGGAGGCACAGCTGGTTAAAACTGTAAAACAAAAGAAAAATTCCATTCAGACTAGATCTGAAAGGATCATCCTCATGAGCTGGTTTCAGATGGGTTAACAAGAGCATCACGCACATTACATGTTATACACTTCTTGCCCACCACAACTAGCTAGCAGCATTCCCAAAAAACACAATGCAGGTAGTTCTGCCACCCCGGGATACCTACCAAGTGTGGGCTGTCGGCAAAGTACTGTGAGTTGGAGCTGCAATGATCTGGAAAGATGGACAAAGCGCAGCAAACCCTCCTGGGGGCAGTTGGGAAGAACCAGTTGTGAACTGCAAGAGCCTGGCCAGCTCTTCCTGCGTGAAACTGGAGACCACGGTCCAAAACCACCTCATAACCTGTTAGGAAATGGTAACGATAAACCCAGGTCAGGCAAGCAAATCAAACAAACACATAGGCAAGTTATAAGAAGATCAGCCGACTTGCAAGCAACTGCTCTACTAATAGCCAGACTTTCTTTTTGTTTTACCAGGGTGACACACAGATGCCAGCATTAGATTGTTTCTTCTTATCAGAGATGTTCCACGCTACTACCTCCCACCAGTCCTTTCTTTTAAAGCAGAAAGGCTTCTGCTCTCCCCACAGAAATTTTATTTTTAGAAGTACTTGCAACAGGCATTGAGATAGGTTTACAATGCAGAACGTCACCTGCTTCATGCACTATGCTGATATTTTGATTTTTTACATCCTCTGGTACATTTGTAGGAAGGTGGAACCAGCCCCTTGTTTACAGCTAGGAGCTTGTACTCAAAATCTCTTTTCATCTTGGGTGCTTTGGCAGCTTACATTGTATTTCTAAACGAAGCTGCTACCATTCCCATACCCATCAAGAAAGGCAGGGAGGGATGAGAACAATTACAGGGTATAAATTTAGGCATGCACATCAATAGTCTTCAGCACAGCAATGAATTCCAAACACTCCACGTAGGCTGCAATCATAATCTTCAAACATCCCTTAGCGACAAATACATCACCATGAATGTCTTCAGCAGCAATGATTCCCACCAATTCCTCCTGACTCCCTACTAAACTGTTCTTAATTAGTGCTTTGTTGGATTTCCTTAAAAAGGCTTCTGATGATGATTTCTACCTGCCTGATTAAGCATCATCTCTAGTCAGTCAGGCTGAAGGATCTCTCCAGGGAGAAACATTATTTTGTAATGTGTGCAGTCCAACTTCTAATCCCTGAATCTTCCAGTCTGTCCTTCTGGAAGTCTCATTTTTAACCAGAAAATCTGTTCCCATCTTAAGCTATCTTCTGCTTGTAGTTAGCCGTTTCCAGCAAGCAGGAAGGAGAAATCCTTTCACCTACCTTCTCACGGAAGTGCCAAGATCCTCCTACGACTACAGCATGTGCCTTGAAGTCACAGACACTGATATCTCCAGTACCACACATAAGCAACTGAAAGGCAAGAGACTGTAGTCAGAAAGCCAGGAGCCCAGGAAACAAAGTGACAGCTACTGTGCAAATTACAAACATTCAAAATGCTTAGAGAAGAAGTATTTTGGCTTTATTCCAGATGCAGAAAGCATTTGATTTGTCAGAGAGGAGGGGAAGTAGGGGTAGAGATGTTTAGGGAGGCAGCAATTACCTCAAGCTCATTTTCATCAAAAATAGCCAAGAGGTTTTCAGGAACTAACTCATTAAGACCTGGAAGAAAAGAGGAGAGAAGAACAGCAAGTGCTGTGTCCCTGGGACATAAAGGCAGAGAGAAGACAGGAGCAGACAACCTGTTACCTTTCAGGAAGTGATCCACCTCCTCTCTAACTTGATTGGCCAGCCTGTACTGTGCAAGTAGATTTAGATACAAGATTTTGTTTTCATTGGTTACTGGTATTTGAGCCCCTCCTGTTACCAGTTCCACCACCTGAAAACAAGAGAACACCCCACATGAGTGTGACCAGCAGCACTCCTCAAACCTGAACTCCTAACCAGAATAAACCCAAAGCAAAGGGCTACTGCTCAGAGTAAGCTCAATTTTCTAGGACAGATAGCAGCGTTCTCGGCCTCCCCAGCCACAGGCAGAAGGGATTAAACTATGCCACCTTCAGGAAGTGCCTCCTCACCTTCTCCAGCTGTCCTGTTTTGCTATACTTCTCTTCAGCAAAGACCAGATCCATCTCGCTCACATCATTGTTCAGTATGAAACAAACTTTGGATTTATAGAATTCTGGGTCATCTGTTTCAAAATACTGTGTGAAAGAAAAAGAGGACAGGGACATGGGACAGAAGCAAAACCAAAAACCTCCATACATTGTTAATCAGGACTCTGGATCTGTTTCTACTGCACCGACATTCAACCTCTCCCAAGGTCAACACAGGCTTCAGACAGGGCTGGGGAGCATCACCTTGTAATGCATGCGAAGTCCTATGATCTGAGCCAGGAAGGATCGGGTGAAGCGAGCTCGAACCAGCTGTTTGTAAGCACCTCCCAGAGATGACTCATAAAGGCATTTTCCTACCAGGCGGCCTGCAAACTCATAGACTTTGAGTCGTAGATATGTGGGACGCCCTGGATTCGGATGCACCTGTGAGGAGGAAGCAATATGAACTATCCAAGTGCGGGGCAAGATTAGCACGAGTGGCAAGTATGGGACTGCTTTAAGTCACTGCCTCTCTCAGGCTGCCCCAGGAGCTTTAGTGTAATAGCCTCACTGCCAAGCAATAGAAATAAAATGCCTGAGCCTGTCTAGGAAGCATGTGGAGTGTTTCATGTGCACAGACCGTAAGCTGTGTGAGACCAGGGGGGAAAAAAAAAACATTCAAAATCAACAAAACTTCAGAAACCCAGCCCTCCCTGCTGACTGGCCACCCTCTGCTGTGCATCCGGACAGTTCTGACACTTCAACGGGCTAAGATCAAGTAAAGCTTTCTGATAAGCACTGGAAGTGACTGGTGCAAGCAAGCTAGAGAACAGGTAAGGTTGCAGACCACTTGACAGCAGCAGCATCGTTATCTGACCATCACTATGTCAATGCACACATTTCTGTGCGTTCAGCACAGGAACTGCAGACTCACCAAGGCCTGGTTGTTATCACTAAAGCGTGTAAAGAGCTGACTCGTGGTATCAAATAATGCCTTACAGATGAGCTCAAACCACTCTCGGCGTGGACCTCCCCAATCCAGAGCTACAAGGCAAAACAAGTTTGGTCATGCATGGGTCACAAATTCAGGAGTTTAATGCATGCTGCTCGGTATTTCCTGACATGAGAGCATATTGCACTGAACAGCTCCATGGCAAAAAAGCAGTAGACAGGGACTCCTGAACTCTAGATTCTGCTTAATACAGACAGTCAGACAATATAGATAGTCTTAAAACACAGTCTTAATATTTTTATTATGAACCTCGGGTTCTTATGCAAAGTAGGGATAGAGTAGCACCAGTGGGATAATTCCCTAACATCTGTGAGAGAGTGGGAGGGCTGGAAAGCCACAAAAGCATAGACATACTACAAGAAACCAGAATTAATGACTAAAAACTACTCTGCCATCATATTCCTTTCATTTCTTCCTCAAACATATTCACAGGGTAACTCACCTTCTTCATCCTGAAAAATCACTTCGAAGTTTTTGCTCCAGTCAGAAACAGAAAAATTTCGTGTTGCTTTAAAAGACTGCAAAAAAAAAAGGGGGAAAAAAAAAACAGGATAAAAGAAAATATCAGGAGCCATTACTGCCTGAAGCAACACAAAATCCAACCAGCCTAGTACTCTAAAGCATAGAAATGAGAATTAGGAACTCCTAAGGTCTAATTCTTATTTGTCCAAAGCCATAGAAGCTATTTTTTCATTTTGTATTGAGTCACATTATCCATTCATCTTAGCAGAGCACAGATATACCCCTCTCAAGACTGCAGTATTGTTTAAGGTATTAAAACGCCTGTGGGAAGGAGCAATTTCTGTAAAGAACTGCCAGCCCACGAGTTAGATTTCAAAAAGGAACATTTCAGAGAGCATAGGAAAATAGCTTGAAGGGTTCACTGAGTTCATACCTTCAAGTCACGATGCAGAAAAGTAACAAAATATTTCAAATGTCTAGAACTTCCTGTGTCCTGATTCTGGATTCCAAGTAAAGACAATTTAAAGAGTTACCAGTGTGGCTGAGACCTGCTGTGTAACTTTGACTTAGTTTATCTTCAAATAGGTTAGAGCATCACTCTAGTCACACCTCTGGGCTAAATACATTGGTCACACTCATTGTGCCTATCAACCTTGGACACTAAAGCTTACATTGATTATAGAATCATAGAATGGTAAGGTTGAAGGGACCTCAAGGATCATCTTGTTCCAACTCCCTGCCATTGGCAGGGACACCTCCCACTAGTACAGGTCACTCAAGGCCTCCTCCAACCTGGCCTTGAACACCTCCAGGGAGGGAGCAGCCACAACCTCCCTGGGCAACCTGTGCCAGTGTCTCACCACCCTCACTGCAAACAACTTCCTACTAACAGCCAGTCTAAATCTCCCCTCTGCCAGTTCAAACCCATTGCCCCTCATCCTGTCATTACAAGACCTTGTAAATAATCCCTCCCCAGCCTTCCTGTAGGCCCCTTTCAGATACTGGAAGGCTATTCTAAGGTCCCCAGGAAGCCTTCTCTTCTCCAGGCTGAAAAGCCCCAACTCTTGTAGCCTGTCCTCATAGGAGAGGTGCTCCAGCCCTCTGAGCATCTTCGTGGCCCTCCTCTGGACCCACTCCAACAGTTGCATTATTATGGCACTTAATTTGTCTTACTGGGCTGCTACACCAGTGCTCAGATCTGTGCAGGAGTTTCCAAAATAGCAGGAAAAAGTAGTGACAGAAACACTGTTTTGAAGTGAAGTCACTTTGTAGCAAGCCATTAACTGAATCTTGTGAACACTGCAAGCTCAGATGTGCAGAAAATATTTCAGAACACAATTTACTAAGAGTAAACCAAGGGAAATCCCAGCCACTTCTGCTTTCCCCAGAAAAGTTCTTTTCCAGCTTTACATCACATGAATGTTGCAGGACAACATGTGGAAACAATAAGTCAGGGTAACTGCCTGCCCTGCATACACAGCACTTGGAATGTCAGTTAAGAACTCCATTATATGAATGACTCTCTCAAGTATGATTTTGGAAATACATCATCTTAGGTCAAGCATCGGTGAAGACTTAACTGCAGGACTCTACAAAATATTTTATCATCATACTGAACCACTACTAGAAGCCTGTTGATGCAAGAGTCTCATGCATGTAGGTCAGTAACACAAGAATTGAAAGCTTATCTCACTGAACGGCTCTGCACCAGAAAAACAGGAAAGACTCAGGAGCTCTAGAGGTTAACATCTGGTGCAGGTAGACAGTCTCTTTCTGGGCCTGTGCTGGTTTGAGGCTAATTGGAATATTTTAATGGAGAAAATTATATTATAGGCTGTGAAAAGCAAACAGTGGTGATGTCTACTTCACTTACAGGCTTGCTGAGATGTATAAGAACACGAAACATAAGTAAGACAGAGTCTCTCCAGCTTGGAGAGTCTCTGGTTCTCTAGCTTCATGCCTTCTCCTCTCTTCTGAATAACCTAACTAACCACTCTGCTTCTAAACCCCTGGCCAATCCTCCAAATTCACCTTGCACATAAGGCAAACCCTGGAGTAAGGTAGAGGGGTGGGGAGAAGGTGGAAGGGTGGTTGGGAGCCCCTCCTGGGGACTCTCATTTCTGGGAGGGGGATTGTGTTTTTGTATTACCTTTAACTTGTATATTTCTGTAACTATTCCTGTCTATTGTGTATCTATCTGCTTGTATATTGTGCTGAGCTGCAAATAGAGCTTCAGTCCTTAGCTTCCAGCTGGCTGAGTCTAGTCTGGGTGATTTTACAAAATGTGGGGGGCAGGGAACTCCCAAACCATCACACGGGCCTCAGGTTCCAACATACAAAGTGGGGACAGAATAGCACCATCAGATTTCTTGCTTTTACAAGCTATGTATGCATTTACCCTATACATCTCTCAGAGTTTGATTTATGCTGTGATAAGTTCCTTAAAAATTTCTCAGAACCAAAGTTTCCCAATTAATTAACAAATTGATCCTATCTTACTGGATGCAGAGAAGGAACAGAGCACCCCAAACGATACCAAGCCTGAACATGGAGGAGCTACCTTGAGCCCCCAGCACAGCAAGGACATGGAACTGGTGGAGCAGGTCCAGCGGAGGCCACGAAGATGCTCAGAGGGCTGCAGCCGCTCTGCTGAGGACAGGCTACAAGAGTTGGGGCTCTGCAGCCTGGAGAAGAGAAGGCTTCCAGGGGACCTTAGGTCAGCCTTCCAGTATCTGAAGGAGGCCTACAGGAAGGCTGGGGAGAGACTATTGACAAGGTCTTGCAACGACAGGACAAGGGGAAATGAACCCATTGGTTCATTGAAAACTGGCAGAGGGGAGACTGAAACTGGATGTTAGGAGGAAGTTGTTTGCAGTGAGGGTGGTGAGACACTGGCACAGGTTGCCCAGGGAGGCTGTGGCTGCTCCCTCCCTGGAGGTGTTCAACGGCAGGCTGGAGGAGGCCTTGAGTGACCTGTACTAGTGGGAGGTGTCCCTGCCTATGGCAGGGGGGTGGAACTAGATGATCCTCAAGGTCCCTTCCAACCTTACCATTCTATGATATTTTTGTTTTCTTTTCCCATCTCAACCTGTCTACTGCCTTGACACAGAAAAACTAATCATGTTTAGCATGGTTTCCCAAGCACATGCCAGCATGGATTTCTTTAGGCATCAAGTAGGAAACAAGGATGAAGGAAGCATTTGGCTTAGCCCAAGTGAGCCATACACTCACCGACTCCAGCAGACAGTGGCGGCTGACCTTCAGTGTGACCTTCGAATGAGGTCTTTTCATATGCACCTGACGGAGCTCTCGCTGAAAGAAGTTCACCTTGTCCTGGAAGGTCTCCGAGCCTCCTGAGAACAGGAACAATTTGAGTGAGGCCTGAGCTGTCAACATCTCACACATCTAGAAGGCATTTCTGACTAACTGCACAGGTCAGCTTTACAGTCCAAAGATGAGCTTACTACAGCAAATTTTGTAGACAGAACTATAAAGAAAGTTTGCAGTTAGCCTTGCTGATACTCAGACACTTAGAGATGCACTTTACTTTCAAAGAGCCTGACAGAAAAGCCAAACACCTGGCATGATGAAATACATCCTCTGGAAGCACCAAAAGGACAGCATGTGAGACTCCAGCAATCAAGGGTTCTCAAAGGTCATTCCAAACTGGTAATCTTTACTCCCCAGGGAAACCTGCAGACTCAGGTGCTAACCTTCTGACTACTGCACCCACCTCACTGCCCCTTTACCTATATTTTTATGCAGAGAGCGAATGAAAGTGGCTGCCAAGATGTTCCTCTCCTTGCAGCTGAGCTCCACAGGGGGTTGGATCCCATCATCCACCACCAGTGTCAGTAATTTGTGCACAGGGTCAGGACCAAGGTATGAAAACTAGCAGCAAAAAGATGCAAGAAAGGGTAAACCATCATGCAGAAGGTGAAGTATGTTCGGTAGATAGAGTAACACCATCTGTGCTCTAAGACTCTCTGCTCACCCATGCACATGCAGTTAACAGGAACACTTTTTCAAGAAATCAGACTCAGGTTAGGAGGCTGCATTAAACTTCACACCCTCAACCTAGGGGCTTCAGTGGACATAATCTCAGCATTTTTTCAAGTTTATGAGAAATGCAAAAGGATTCAGATTTCTGTCTAGCATTGGGACAAAAAAGGCAGGGAGGAGTCACAGAACTGGTTCCTATTAATAAATATTAGTGGAATTTAGGTAGTGAGAAGGAATTTCAGAGTTGAATTTTATGCAGCAAAATGTTGGTCTATGGGTGGAATCCATTCTCTTCAAAAAGAGCCATCAGACTGTCATTCACAAGGACTACAAGCTAAGAACATGGAGGTGCAGCGACAGCTACAGGAGAAGAGGCTCACCTTTGTGCCAGGACAAACTCTGAAAGTGTAGAGGCGCCATGGAATGATCTTCAGGTAAAATTCTTTCACTGAGAATTGCTGAGGAATCACAAGAAAAAGGGAAGTTAAAGATCACAGAACTGTTAAGGGATGTCCCTTAAACACATGAGGCACAAGACTAATCTGTAAGCCCAGACCTTCCTCCAACCTCAAGGACAGGTTTCTGCAACATCTGACAACATCATCTTGCGACATGATACATAAAAACCTTTAGAGCTGTAGAGAACTGTAAGCAACTTGTCAGCAAGTCTTTACTGCATGCATTTATGATACAAGTGGGAAACATGACACAGGTTTTACAGCAGTAAGCCACTGTGTTCAGCAGAAAATCATCAGCCTAATTGGAAGGTAACACCAAGTACACTTGAGACACTGCATTCAGCACAAGGTTGTAACACACTGACAAAAAGCTCTCAGAAGTCAGGTTGGCAGAACTACTGCTGCTACTCCCTAATTTTCACAACTGTTTCAAACAACTTTTAAAAAACACTTGCAACTGCTAAATCCAGATTTACAGAAATTTCTTCTCTGGGTATTTCCACCACCACCACCACCACAACAAAATACTAATTGTAGAACTGTTGCCGTCTGGAGGGCAAGCAAGATGAAATGTTAGCATCTTTAAACAAAGCACAAAGCCATCATCTGCACAAGCCTGTTCTATCTGCAATGACTGGGGAAAAACACACAAACAAACAAACAACAGAACAATCAACAAGCAGCTTTTCTCCAGAAACCAAGAAAATATGAACAACAGCCACTGAAAGAAATAACAGCACAGTAACAAGTTATCCACTGTACAGGAGAGATGCTCTAGGTACATATAAAGTACCTGAAAGGGGCCTACAAGAAGGATGGAGAGAGATTGTTTACAAAGGCCTCTAGTGATAGGACAATGGTTTTAAACTAGGGAAGAATAGATTTAGATTAGATGTTAGGAAGATGTTTTTTTACAATGAGGGTAGTGGAATACTGGAACAGGTTGCCCAGGCAGATAGCCGAGGCCCCACCCATGGAGATATTCGAGGTGAGCCTCAACAGGCCTCTGGGCAACTTGATCCAGTTGAGGATGTCCCTGCTGACTGCACAAAGAGTTGGACTAGATGACCTTTGGAGGTCCCTTCCAACTCAGACCATTCTGATGATCTCCAGTGACACAATTACACACAATTGCGTTAACGACTTTGGGACCTAAAGGGAACCTGCAACGGTAGCCACTTTTAGCAATCTCCTTTACTAGGTAAAGCAATAGAAAACAAGTGCTCAACAAGATCCCAAGGATGAAAGGATGGTGAGCTCATGAAGATCCAGCATGCATTCCCAAAGTCAGTTCTTAAAGCCATATGCAGCATAGATTTAGAAATCTCAAGCAACATCCCTCCAACTTACAACTGCTTCACAGCCCTCCCTCTCTCTGTCAGGAAAGCACTTCCTGGATTAGTCTTTCACTTTGATAATATCATTGTATTTTTTTCAGAATGCATTCAGATCAATAGATTAACAAAGTGAATTCAAATTTATTAGTAGATTTAGTGGAATTTTCTTTCAGGTTCCTCTGAATGCTGGTAAGAAATAAGGGGTAATTGTTTCTGTTAACATGTTCTTACTATTAGAGTAAGACAGTTTCTCTTGACTTGATTGAATTCTGTTTCTTCTACTCATGTATTTACCCTTTGCCCTCTGACCACTTTTCTTCCTTTTCTTTTCCCTGAAACATTCAAGAAACTGAACAAATGCATAAAATCTGAGAATCTTTAAGTTCTGATCTACAGGTATCACAAACCGAGTAAGGGTCTGACCTGACTAGAGCAAAGGAAAAGCAAACAGACTATGTATTGAACAACCAGTGAGGAAATTCCCACGAGGTTTTGGATTAGACCTAGAAAGACACAGGGAGTCCTAATTAAAACTTTGAGGAACATTTTTAGTGTTATTTTCAGCCATGAGCTCCATGTTTGCTGTCTAGCCTTAGGCAAACCTTTGTAAACCAAATATGAGGCACATAAATCTGGAGCTAAAACATAGGGCATAAGGATGTGGATGTCAGGAGGAAGTTCTTTCCAGTGAGGGTGGTGAGACACTGGCACAGGTTGCCCAGGGAGGCTGTGGCTGCTCCCTCCCTGGAGGTGTTCAAGTCTAGGTTGGAGGAGGCCTTGAATGCCCTGTGCTAGTGGGAGGTGTCCCTGCCTATGGCAGGGGGGAGGAACTAGATGATCCCTGAGGTCCCTTCCAACCTTACCATTCGTGATTCTATGATTCTAAGAAAACTCTTCAGCTACAGTATCATTTAAACATGTATTCAAGGCTGGTAACTTTTTGATCTCTACCTTAGGTGACACATAGCAGTACACTTTTTTAGGTTTCTTCACTTTCTCAGGGGTTTGGCTGTCAGAGGGAGAATCTTCATCTTCATCTTCAGTTGCAGTAGAAGGACGGCGCTGGGAGGAGCTCAGGTGTGTTGGTGGAAGTTGCCACTGTGTGTTGGTGTAACTAGGAGCATCATAAAGGTAGGCTTCAAAGTAAATACTGACACCTGAGGTGGACACATTGCGTTCTACAATGTTCTTTTCGTTCTCTGATGGAAATAGATATAGAAGAGTTACATGCATCTCCATGGAGACTAGAATTAAAAAAAAAAAAAACAAAAAAAGAGAATCCACAGACCACCACCAAATTACTGTGATTTCAAAGAAAAGGCTACAAATCTAAAGAAACCCTGGTCAAGTGAAACTCTGCTAGAGAAACCCAGGAATGGGATGAAAAGATTTCAAGACAGCTGTTTGTCTGGCCTGGCCTCTAAACGGAGACAAGTTGGAGGGAAAAAAAAAAAAAAATTAAGAAGGCATATGGTATCTCTGCCAGGCCAGCCTGGAGGCATAGCATTTTGAGAAGCACATTTCAGACTGGCTCACTCCTGAAGAAACCAGGAGTTAAGCACATAGGTTACAAGCAGTGTTCTTCATTCATATAGCTTAACATACAATACGTGACGGGCTCACTACTGGTGTGGCTCAGGTGCCAAGCACTTAGCAAGCAATGAAGACTGAGTAATTTCAGAGGTAAACTTTCAGAGAAAGGGAAAAAAAAAAACACACATGGTTTTATTTGCTGATGGAACAGAGAGCATCAGCTTTCAGATCAGTATCTCCCTTGTCAGCAGGAAATTAATTTTCAACATTTTTAAAGGAACAGGCATTCCTTAAGCAATTAGGCATGGCTAGTTGCTAGCCCACAGAGAACCCATATTTAGCTCTGCTACACCAGTATGCAACACATCTTGTAAGAGGACACCTGGAGAACAAATACTGAGTAGCTTTTAACTCACCACTTAAAACAATGATGTCAAAATCACCATTGCTTATGGGCTGGTTTTGGTAGGAGATGCAGGCATGGAAACATCCCCTGCAGTGCAAGGTGAGTCGGAAGAACACTTCACAAGTCTGGCGATTGGACACTACAGACTTCTCAAAAACTACATCAGAGCTCTCTTCTTCTTGAGGACCCAGCTAAACAGAAAACAAATTAATAAAGGAAGGTCTCTAGGTCATCTGAAGTCAAAAAGCAAGGGATAAAATTGCTCTCACCTCATGGATGGAGAGGCTGTAGTTGTGCTCATCTATCAAGGACACAGAATTGCTGGTGGGATTGTCATACTCATCTCTGGGAGCAATCTGCAAAGTGTGCTGCTGCCCACAGGTCAGCACCAGAGTGGAGAAATGGCAGACAATTTTGGTTTTGGAAGGAACCACCATTCCTGAGGCAGATAACAACAGTTTAGAGTCAAACAAGTTCCAAAGTGAAGCTACAAAGAGCAAAGACAGAACAACTGTTGCACAAATTCGACGCCTTAAAATGGATCAAATCTAAACACATTCTATGCCCATACCTTGAAAAGCCAAAGTATCTGAGCACTGAAACACATAGTATGGTGCACAGGGTTTGCTTTGGTCAGAAACTTTATTAGCTAAATTTCCTTTATCAGTATTGTCTTCTAAACAATGCTTTTACCACCATTCTAACCTTCAGCTCAAGTTGCTCCCACTGCACACACAAAACAAAAGTAGAAGAAAAAATTTAAATGGATAAAAAAGGAAATGTCTTGAAAGAAGAGACAATCAAAGGTATCAACTGCGCCAGGAAGTTTAAAGGAATAGAACAGAGTATTCAAGAGAGGAAGAGTCAAACTATGATGACATTTCCAAATTAAATACAAATAACTCAATACCTTCACAAAAGGCATTCTCAGACTACTAAATGGATCATGAATAAGTTACTACAAAATAGAGAACACAATACAAGTGGTAAGGGAGTTTAAGCAGCACCAATGACTTATTCTGTCAGGCAGTCACAAGAATGTTTTAGCCATGGGTCTGTTGCTAGGATTTACATCTAATAGAATCACAGAATGGTAAGGTTGGAAGGGGACCTCAAGGATCATCATCTAGTTCCAACCCCCGGCAATAGGCAGGGACACCTCCCACTAGTACAGGTCACTCAAGGCCTCCTCCAACCTGGCCATGAACACCTCTAGGGAGAGAGCAGCCACAACCTCCCTGGGCAACCTGTGCCAGTGTCTCACCACCCTCACTGCAAACAACTTCCTCCTAACATCCAGTTTCAATCTCCCCTCTCCCAGTTTAAACCCATTGCCCCTTGTCCTCTCATTGCAAGACCTTGTCAATAGTCCCTCCCCAGCCCTCCTATAGGCCCCCTTCAGATACTGGAAGGCTACTCTAAGGTCTCCTCAAAGCCTTCTCTTCTCCAGACTGAAAAGTCCCAACTCTTGAAGACTGTCCTTATAGCAGAGCTGCTCCAGCCCTCTGACCATCTTCATACATGACAAAAGGAAAATGGTGAAGGGTAACTCTTTCCCTGCCACCTACCTATTTCAGCTGGAAACACGTTACCTAACTGCCTCAAATAACCGCAGATCTAATCTGAATCATGAGAAGGCTACTTAGACCTTACCTGGCTGAAACACCTTGTAGTAGGGGCTGTAGGCCACATTCAAGCCACCGAGTTTTACAGAGATCTCGTATCTCCCAGCCCTGCGCACAGTGAAGGCCACTTTCACCACATTGGAATTAGGCTCCTGAAGAACTTCCTGGGTTACAGGAATATCAATTGCTAGCTCCACATGGCAGATGTGAACTCGCAGCCCCACAGGCCGGTGAGCAGGAAAGGGTTGCCCATTTTTATAGAATAACTGCATGGAAAATGGAGAAGTTCATGTCAGCAAAAATATGCAGTGAACAGAGAAGGAGAAAGCAAGTTGCCTTGGAAAAACCAAGGGTAGGAACCCCAGTTCAGCAAAGGAAAAAAAATATTAACAGCCAGCTCTGACACGCAGGCTGTGCTCTCCGAAGCAGAAAGGGCACAAGCAGGCATTGAACAGCTTCATTCTCTTTTGTGCAGGGGCTCATTTGAGTGCCCTGAAAAGAACATGCCTCTAGGCATTTCTTCTCTGTACTATTAGTGCAATATCAGAGCAGAAACCAAGAGAATCCACTACTGAAAGGAAAAAAGCAAAGCCACGTCCTTTCAGAGAAACAAGCAGATCTTGTCCCTTTGCACAGCTAAGCTTTGGAAAAGCTCTCACCAATTTGCTATGGAAACAATGCGGAGAAGATGTTGACCCAAGGAGCTGACCCATTCTGTGGTGATAAAATGCATCAGCATGAAAATGACGTGTTAGATAAAATCCCAGGCAGCTCAATCACAGAAGTGATCTGCCAGACAATTTGAGAAGGTAACACACCTCAAACAGTACTTCCTTACACCTCAAAACCCTCCAGCTCTTCAAGAGCACCAGCTTGTGGCCCAGCTCCTGCCTGTCAGCTGCAACCAGGCTGCAGTCAACAAAAGGTTACTATTATTACCTGTTTCTAAATAAAGGAGGGCATGTGGCTTAAAGTAGTATGTACCTTGACTGCCAGTGAGAGAACCAGGTGCGTGCAACAGTTATTGTTGATGAATAAAGGGCTAAGCAAATGGGAGACAAGCATGAAGTGCAAGGGCACGCTGCAGGAACTGCCTTGAGTAACAGTGAAGGGATTAAATTTAATCAGCAGGAACAGAACAAGTCCCTTTCCCCTCAGCTCATCTTCACTGCCTGCCTTGGAGTTAGGACTTCTCATTTAGCCTCCAACATAAGAGGGTTTCCTTGCCTTCCAAAGAGGTAAAAGTATGGCAATCTAGCTGAACTATTCTTATTTTGATAGCCCTCTGGGTTCAGAAGGTGGGGCAGAAAGGTGGGCACCAGCAAAATCTGTTCAAACTTTCTCCACATAGCTCCAAACTTTCAGTCTTCAGCCCTCTCATTCATTTCTGTATTTGTCCCATTCCCCTACATTTCGCCTTTTCATATTGGAGGGAAATGAGTCCTTGGCAGGCTTTTCCAGGTCACAATAACACTCAAGTTTTTGAGGAACAGGGAGTGGCCATGGAGCTTTATAGCTCTTGGGTTGGTATAATGCCCACTCCCACGCTCATAACTTCAGCTGCATAACCAAGATAGCACCAAGTCTGTTGAAGCCAAGGCTCAGCCCACTCACTTCCCAGTAAAGGAAGCAGTAGATAGGACAAACCTGGTCTCCTCTGGCTCTTCAAAGGATTCTAAAGAGAGTGAGATAAAATTTTAAGGATTGCAAACCTGAGATGTGCACTTAGAGAGTTCTACAAGAGTTACAGGAGGCAGAAGACATAAACAAATAGTTTTCCTACTCCCACATTACATCCAGCTTGGTTCCAACAAAAAAACCCCACCATTTGAAGAGCACATCCCTAGCTCAGACCTCTGTTCCTGCCCCCCAAACTGCATGGAAACAGAAATATTGCCTTACATGCACTCGGAAGGCCATGCTATGGCCCACCTCATAGGGGTCCTTCCAATCCCAGGAGATTTTGCAGGACCGGGGATCCAGATAGTTGCCTCGCACGTAGTCATAAATAGTTCGCTCCCCTCGGCGTTCCCGGTCCTCATGCTGAAGGAAGCTGACTATACGTGCGGCAAGCTCAAAGAGGAACTTAATGGTGAAGAAGAAAGCTACCACAGACACCGTGATCCCACCTGCAGCAACGAGAGAACAGAGAGTGGTTGTAGCAGCATGGCTGAGTCAGCCAGCAAAATCCGCTCTGCGTCAGCCCACGATACCTTTCATTAATGACATTCTACTCAACTGTAAATCAGGTGTTTAAGGCAGAAGCTATTTTGTGATCGCATTATGGTTTGCGTTATGCTACGAGTCAGGTTAGAGAAAAACAAGTCCCTTAAAACCCTGCAAATGGCTGCAAACAGAGGAAATAAGTAAAAGGTGATACAGAGTCTCAGGTATGGCTAACAGACATCCCAACAGAACCATGGAGTTGCAAATCAGAACTAGAGAGATTCCTTTAAAGGAAATGGTCATAATACCACACAATCCCTGCATACCTCATTAAGACTGGATTAAAAAGCATCATGGAGGCAACAACGCTGCACTAGCTCTCAGGAAAAATGGATAGCTTAGGAGTGAGGTCAATGGCAGGACTTTAGGAAAAAGAAAAATGGTGGAGAGGCAATTCTGCTGGAGGGCACAGCACAAGGTGACAGTAACTTCACGTTTGTTAGGTAGACTCTGAACTGACATGAAAGCAGAGGCTTTCAAGACACCCTTCTAAAGCCTACAGAGAGGTCAACAAATACGGTGACAGCCTTTCCTTCACTTACCAATAATGTAAAACATCAGGTCCCTTCGGTGAGACACACAGCCGAGGATCACAGCTGCATCTAGAACACAAAATAGGCCAAGTCCAGTCCAATGACTCTTCCTCACACACATCGGCCTAAATTTAATCTAAGGTTCCTCAGACAAACACCTATGGATCCACCAAGCTTCCTCTCCATGGACATCACTATTCTGCAAGACTGTGCAATGTGCAAATATCACAGCGTGCCAGAAGAAACTGTACTGCCTCCATCACAGATTCCCATTCATATTCAGGGCTCTAAAAGAAGGACAATATAAAGTGAGGAATGGACTTTGGGTACTGCAAGAAGAAGCTAGTTTTTGCAGAACTTTCAACAGCTATGGCCAAAAGCCACTCATCCAAATTCTCATACCTATTTGGAAGTCATAAAGCTAACTTTTAGTCTGCCATGAAAGTTTATCACAGAGCCACCACCAAAATTAACAGAAGCTGATCTTCAACTAGCAACCTTAGAAGAAAAGGCTATGGAATAAAAGGGTTGTGGACAAGACCATCCTCATTTCCTCAGAGGAAACAAAATCACTCTAGGGCAGAGCTGAATCAATTTTTTTCCCTGTACTCTATTAAGGAGAGTATGAAAGCAACCATAAAACAGCCTATCTGTATTTTTCTACCCACTTTTACAAAATTGAGCCTCTCTGCTGGAACTCTTGCTGATCAACACACAAGCTAAAACCTTGTTTTTGTACACCATTAGGATTACTGTGATTTTTGGAGTCATCAGCCTAACCCTCTCACTGAGGGTTCTCACTAAGGGGACTGCTAAACAAACATGTAGTAAAAAAACACATCCAGAACAACAACATGCTGTTTGCTTGGTAAGACATAGCTGACAGATGGAAGGAGAGCAGCAGCAAGGAACGTGTGTGACAATTAAACTATTTGGCATACACTAATGCATACAACATAGCTCACCACATCACCATTTAGTTAGTGAGAAGCTACATTGTGCATTCAACTGTTTTTTCTTTTTTTTTTTTTTTTTTTAAGCAAACACAAAAGGAGAGTTACTCATCAGTCATCTCAAAAGCAGCAGCAGTGGACATCAGCATACAGAAAGCTTAAATGAGGTATTTCCCCTCAACAATAGCCATGACTTTCCAGCCCAACAAGTCCCTTTTGCTGGCCTCCACAGATATTCCATCCCTCCAACCAAAGAGCAATCACATACCTTTACACAAGTGCCCATGTTCTAAAAGCCAAAAGGAGGGCGCCCATTCTTCAGCATCCTTTTTTGTGCCCAACACCAAGATAAACGTCAACGAGAAGAGGTCATAGAGAAGATTATCACAGAAAGAGAAACTCCTGGAACTTGCATCACAGAATCGCTGATCAAAGGTGAGGACCTGAGCACACCAATTTCTTCCTCTTTGTAGAAATGGGGTGTCCTTCAACGCTGCTCCCTGTAGCCTGTTGTTTGCTTAGCTTCTCTGCAAAAGCAAAGGAAAGGAGAAAAGTTAAATCTCCCGTTGTCATGGACAAATCTAGCAAACAGAAACATGTGAGAAGGTACAAGACACAAGAGTCATTTGACTAGATGCCAAATCTATAGGAGAGGCACTATGAAGCTATTGATGTTGATGAAGTGCTAGGCTTTACCACATCCTCAAACTCCACCTGTCACAATCTCATTTCATTATATGACCCCCTAAAACTATCAGGTTCAAGACAGAATAAAATGAAGCCTGCCCCCACAGGTTTCATCAGGCTCGTGAGTTCAATGAAGCAACTAAGAACCTGCATGCTATTCGTGAATGGATCAGGCACCACTTCGAGGCTTCACACCCCACAAAATGCCATGTACTGTTCTCATATTGTTTTTGCCTAACTCTGAAAGGCTGGTTTTAAAAAAAAAAAAAAAAAGAAGTCTTTGAAAGTTCTTGGATATCAAATCAAACTGGGTAATTTTATTTTGCTGCTGCTGTTCTAGGTATCCAGGAAACCAGCATCTTCATAAAGCATTTCAGTTTCAGCAGCACTATCCACTAAATTACAGTTTACTGTCAGGATGGAGATTAAAAAAAAAAAAAGAAACATGTCAGAAATGAAGCCAAAAAGCCTACATAGTCAGCATCTGCTCATTCAGAACACAGATTATATAAAGGAGT
>VWYK01068620.1:282179-294602 GCA_013399775.1 Semnornis frantzii
CCACTTCCTCCTTTCTTCCTCCTCACCCATCGTCCTCTTCAGATGCCTACTATTTCCTCCCATCCCAATAACCATACAGATCTGGCTGCCTTTGCACACTTGCACTAGGCTTTCTAAACCATGTGAAAAGCGACCGTTAAGTTTGTGCAGAGTTCCTTGACTGTGCCACAGAAACAACCAGACTCTCACTGTCTTTTGTTCCCCCACATCTCAAGGAAAATACCACCCAGTCAGCTATTTCCTTCTTTCCTCTGCTTGAGTGAACAGTGCTGCTGTCCTCAGGGCATAAGTTCTCATTCCCCTTCTAGATAAAGCTTCATGTTTCTAAATTCCTGTCTCTGTGTATTAAGAATCACAGAGCTGGCAACCTCCTTGAAATTTTAGTTCTTCCACAGCAGGTATCCAAGATGTGCTACAAATGGTCTAACTGAAAATCTACTCCAGATTGGCTTGGTGGTGGAAGTGTGGTGGCTTCTCCTCACACAGCTGAAAAATTTCACAGGAACTTATCAATGTTTGGACATCAATGAGATGCCCATCAGTCTCTTGATGTCACTGAAAAGACATTAACACAAACCTAGCCCTGTGCCTTTATCTACCGGAGCTATTTCTGTCCCAGACCCTAACTCTTTCCCTTCCGTAAAGCAAACCATAAGTCACACAGTCTCTCTCTCAAAAGCATGAAGAAAGACTCATAATTTCAACTAGAAGGGTTAAGTCAATTGAAGTCTGAGTCTCTTGATTTTGGTTGCAGAATTTCAGAGCTCACTGGACACAGATAATTATTTATCTCCTTCAATCAGCAAAGCCAATTCTGTTATCTCTACATAAACCATAAAAAAGACACCAATCAGCTGTCATACAACCAACTTCCCTCTAGCATACACACTACCAACAGCTTTAACAACACTCTTGCAGCTGGGTTACACTGGGGTAAAGAACCTAGTCGTGACCAACTGGTATCCAAGATATGTTGTCACTCACTGATCCGAATGCAGATCCAAGTTAAAACAGTATCTGTGCTGAGAACTGCCAGCTAATCATCTAGAAAATGAATTCTGGAAATCAGCAATATAAGGTGCCATTATAGCTAGGCTGGGAAAAAAACACTGAATTGTTTGACAGGTCTTAGTGATCTTGATCCAAGGACAGGGCAGACAACAGTCTCCTGCCATCTGCAGGGAAGACAGGGATTTGGTTTGACTCAAGGAATTATGGGATAGATGGTACAGAATCATACTGGAACAGCTTGCCCAGGGAGGTTGTGGATCCTCCCTCCCTGGAGATGTTCAAGGCCAGGTTAGACAAGGCCTTGAGTGACCTGTACTAGTGAGAGGTGTCCTTGCCTATGGCAGGGGCTTGGAACTAGGTGATCTTTGAGGTCCCTTCCAAATTTACCATTCTATGATTCTATAAAATAAATTCTATTAGTGCCATTGTTTCTCTCAAGTCGGCAAGGAAAGGAAGGCCAGTAATGGAAATGCATTTTGTTTCTGCTGGTGCTGCTGCAAAGCCAGAGGAAGGCAGTGCAAAGCTGCAGAAGGACGCACAATTGTAGCTGCACATACAGAAGGAACTGTAACACTGTAATGACACATTCACAGGGCTACAGCTACAAAGCCACTTGGAGACATGCTGTACACAGAGACCCTAGGAAATCTGGTGCAGCTCTTCAGATTTTTTGTTGCACTGATAAATTTAACTTCCTTTCTTCTCTTCCTTGACAAGTTCCAAAATTAAGAATAAAGATGAGCTAAATACCTTTCTGCAGCTTGATGCAACCTCATCCAACTGAGATGAAGGAATCTTCCATCTCTCTGCAAGCACCCACTTGATCCACGCGCACAAACGTCCACTGTCAATGGCCTGTCTCATACCACACACAGGATGACAATTCTCTTTTGAGTGGAAGGCTGCAGTATTTTCTCACACTAAGTAAAGCTTTCACGAGCCAACCAACAAGACTGCCCATGTTGAAGAGCCAGTGCAAAAGGTGCTGAGCACTCTCCAGGCTCTGTCATTAGGGCTGGAATTTGTCATACGCATTTACACACAAGCCAAACAGAATAGGAGCAATTGGAAAATTAAACAAAACATCAAAAATCAGTGAGACTTCTGCCAACTATCTAAGGACTTTTCATCAAAACTGAAGCACCACCAGGGCTGTCAGCTCCACCCTTCTCAAACACAGTGAGCTAGCTAGACCGCAACATTCAGGCCAGTCTCTTCTTGACACCAGACCTGCTTCCCAAGCCAGAATAACATTCAGTCACTTGACACCTTATACACCCATGAGGAAAGCAAATCACTCCACTCCTTCTCAATTCTTTCCTTCACCCAAACCACTCAAGTCTACTTAACCAGTGTCAGGGGAGCTTCGCCAACTGTGTTTCCTCAACCAACAATGAAGCCTGGCACAAGCACAGAGGCAAAAAGCTCAGTCATGGTTTCCCATAAGAACTCAGTTCTCCTACCAGTCCAATCTTCCACTGAGGCCAGTGCTTCAGGAATGAACTCCTATATAATTCCTCACTGGACGCACAGCTGCTTCTTCTGACCAGCACATCAGACAAAACCAGTTGCATTTGGAAGATGCCAACAGCTATGAATTCTCACTAAGCCCAGAAGCTTGCACGAGGAAGGTTACAATAGGGAGTTCTCTCTCACACATTTTCCTGCACAGGATAATAAGATCCAAGTGCCTGGAACTAGTCTGAGAATTTGGAGAACATTTCCTCACACACATGAAAAAGGTATTTTGGGTCAGACCACACCATTACGACCAGTGAAAAAAGCGCTATTGAAATGATGCTCACTTGCTAAGATTTCAGGTCGCAAGTGTTGGTAAGATCTACAGACAGCGACAACCCGCCGGCTTTTCATGGAGTTCATGAGCAAAGCCAGCGTACCTTAGTCCTTAGAAAGACACCAGCCCAACGTGCTTAGGAAAGAAGGCTGAACACCTCCGTAACCTCTCATCCCTAGAGAATAGACAACGGGGGAAGGAGGACGATCGGTTGGTTGTAGTTTCCCCCCCCCCGCCAACAGCAGGCGCCTGCCGTGTCTCGGCGGGGCCACCAAACCGCACGGTCCTTCCGCAGATGCCAGCCCGCCCAGCCCACCCGACCTTCCACCGGCAAATCCACACCGCCGCCCAAACGACAGGGCTAGAACAAAAAAAAGGAAGCCGGAGGACGCTGCACTTCCCGCCGTGGGGCAAGCAGAACGAGCCCTTCCCGCTCACCGAGGACCTCGCCCCCACCGCGGGCGTCCCGGTGCGGCCACCTACCCCCGCTGCGGTAGCACTGGGCCTGCCAAGGGCAACGGCAGGGCGTCCCCCAGCACGGGCGCTCTGGGCCGGCAACGGGGCCGGCTGCAGACCCCCCGCCGCCACCCGCGACCGAGCGAGGCCGGGCACCACCCTGGGTGGATATCCGAGCACTGCGGGGCGCCCGGTCTGCAGCTCTAGCTGCCCTGTCCCAGGAGCTTCCCTTCCCCGCCGTAGGTACCCACCTTCTCCATGCCCCGAGGCGCAAGAGAGGGCGAGGAGTTCCGTTACCCGGGACTCTGGTAAAGACCGTAACGTCGGGCCCGCCTCCGCGCACGACAAGCGCCGGCTCCCGCTGTCCCGGGCTGGCGGCCGGAAGTGACGCCATCCCGGACCTTCCCGGCGTGGTTCAGTGACGCGTCGTGGCGGCACCGGAAGTAGCCGCAGCAGTGGAGACTGTAACGGCGGGAGCATGGTGAGCCGGGCGCGGGCCGGAGGGTGGGGGAACATCGTGATCTCTGCCGGCTTCACGGCCGGTTCGCATTGGTCTCTTTGCAGGGCAAGCAGAAGAAGGCGCGGAAGTACGCGGTCATGAAGCGGATGATCAGCCTCCGGGACCAGCGCATGTGAGTATGGCTGCGGCTGTCCCCGTGTCCCATTCGGGAGGAGATCCTGGCCCAGGCCTTCCGCCGCTGGCTGCCCTTCCCTGCCGCCCCCACCCTCCATGAGTGCCTGTGTTTCCTTGTAGTAACGAGAAGGAACGGAAGAAAGCCCCCGCGAAGAAGAAGGAGGACCCGAGCGCCATCAAGGAGCGGGAGGTGTAAGTGCTGCCGGCGCTCTGGGGAGGGAGGGCCAGCCGGCCGGTCACGCTGCAACCCACCACCAAGGGTTTTTATGAGCAAAAATGTCAAGAGTAGGAAATGGTGACCCAAAGGATTTGGCTTGGGAGGCGGCGGGAGGCCTAACAAGTCACCATCCCACGCTGCTTTGTGTTAGTTCTCCTTAATACCCTTTCATTCAGTGCAAATTGGATACTTCTTGTGTAATTAACCAACTTGAATTTTGTCTTCCCGGCAGCCCCCAGCATCCCTCTTGCTTGTTCTTCCAGTATAATACACAGCTGGGGCCTCCTTATCACATCCTGGTTGACACTAACTTCATCAACTTTTCCATCAAGGCTAAGCTGGACCTAGTTCAGTCAATGATGGACTGTCTTTATGCCAAGTGTGAGTATCTGGCATCCTTCGCAGCTTCATCTAGACCACATAGTGCTATGACATGCTTTATCAGCCTCATACCACTATCTGAGGATAACAGAAATCTTCAAAAAAGGATAAATACTGTAATCATCGAGGTCATTGTTTGCAGCTGGAAAACCTGGGACTGCCACTGTTTCCAGTGAGACAGTGGTCTCAAATCTAATCTCAACAAAGGTAACCTAAAAAATCTAAAATTGCCTAGGCATGGTCAAACTCAGTGCCTGTATGTTTCATCACTTTGCAACCTTGTCAGTTTTCATAAATACAAAACTCTGACTAATATGTTAAAGAGTTCCATGATAGTTCTTGGGCACGTGGGCAGATTGTAGGAGTCGGAAGAAATCCTGCTTTGTTTTAATAGAGGGTTGTGGGTTTGTTTTTTTTTTGCATATAGGTATTCCATGTATCACAGATTGTGTAATGGGTGAAATTGAGAAGTTAGGACAAAAGTACCGCGTGGCATTAAGGTAGGTGCAGGATTTTCTCTATTTCTAGAGCTCAGTGTTTTAATAGAAATAAATGAAAAACACTTTCTACAATAGTGCTTTTGCATTAGTGATTAGGTTGTTGCAGAGTCCTTTAGTTGGTTTTGTTTCTCTGGCTGTAGGAAATTAATACGATGGCTTATTATTTTTAATTTGTCATTAATTACTTTTATCATTATTAATTTTTTAACTAAGTGAACAATCTCTAGATCTTTCTTTGTAAGACTTTGGAAATAACAGTTCCTCCTGTTTGTGTGTATATGTACATATAATTATAGGTATTTCTAAAAATCAATACTGGAATAGTCTTATGGAATCTTTCAGCCATGTCTCATTCCTGCATGAGTAAGTAGCATGTACTGATAATCTAGAGACAGGTTATTATGTGATCTGTACAAAACTAGTTCAGTGTAGTTTGTGCTCTCCAGACAGATGGATTGTTGTTCTTTTTATTTGGGCCCGTTGTAAGGTATCCAAGTGCATCCCCTAAACAACTTTGATGTTCCCCTTCAGAGAGGAAGTGAAGTATTCCTAGATGCCTGGTAGGAAGGATCAGATACTAGAAGTTTTAGTTCTTCCCACAGATAATGTGTTTCAAATGATTTTGTTAGGCAAGAGACAAACATTGTAGGGACCTTGACTGTAAGTGAGAAATGCTAAGGAATATTTAACCTGTAGTAATTAGCAAGACATTTGCAATCTGGTTGCTTGTTTCTTATTTCAGCTGATTGTTCTATATCATTCACTCCATCCCTTCAGCCCTTGCCTTAAGAATAACAGGCTGTGTGTCACAGAAAAGGGCATTGCTTGTTTCTCCCTTCTGTGTCTCTGTATGCTCTGGTCTGATTGCTGCCATGCTCCCTCATGTGTTCCCACAGAATCGCCAAGGACCCTCGGTTTGAACGCTTGCCATGTATGCACAAAGGAACCTATGCAGATGACTGCTTGGTACAGAGAGTTACTCAGGTATTTATGGTTTAGAAATTTTCTATACTGTGCTAACATACTAAAAATCCTTGAGCTCTCCTAGTTACTGATGACTGAAATTTCTCCCAAAGTAACTGTAAAATCTCACTAAGCTGCAGTTTCAGTCCCTAGCACTTTATTTGAAGCAAGGTATAGTCTTTACTGAGCATTCTTGTTGTATAGGACAGCCTCAAGAAGCACTTAGTATGGGAAACCTATCAGCAGGGAAGGCTGGACAGACTTTGGATGATTCTATGAGTCCATCTTGATGAGCAAAATAATGTTACTAGTCTGCTGTGAAATTCTGCACAGGTTCTAGTAGTGGCTCGCTAAGGACTTGTAGCCCTCTTGTGTTGAATGAAGTCACTAGAGTAAGAAGCTTTTGCTCAGCTTTGCCTCCTTCCGGAGGGGTTCCCTGGCATTGAATCTGACTGGTTTCTCTTTTTGCAGCACAAATGTTACATTGTGGCAACAGTGGATAAAGAGCTCAAGCGGAGAATACGAAAAATCCCAGGAGTGCCTATAATGTATATTTCCAGGCACAGGTAAGGGACCTCTGACAGGGAGGAACACTGCTTGGTACAGTCCTAGTCTGACAGGGACTCTGTCGTGACGTATTTCTCTCCTGCATTGTCTCTAGTGCAGGTTGCAGCAAAGGGACTAGTGTGAACACCAAAGTAGATGTACAACTGCTGCTGGGAATAGATTGGTTGCAGACTCACTTTTATTGCAGTCTACAAGTTCACTTGCAAAACTAACATCTTTGAGGCCACTGTTTTGGTTTTGCTTGCCGGCAGCAGGACTACCAAGCAAATACATTTTACAGGTTGTCGAGGAAAAGAGTCATTCTGTTTGGAATCTTTCTGTACCCTCAGCTAAGAGATTGAATTTGCTTCTTAGCTCAAATCCAAGCCAGTGCACCAGGAATGGGGAAGTTGATTAAATATGTAAAATCTTAGCTCTTCTTGTAACTAGAATGTGGCTCAGAAGATTTTTCTCTCAAAACATACTTGCCTTTTATTCACAGTGGCCACGAATCATAAGGTGAATGGTCAAAGTTTTATTCTCTGTCATACCCTGCTCTTAAATCCTATGACAGCTCTTACAAAGCCACCATTATTTTCCTTCTCTGGAGGCAGTGAGTTTTTTGAGATGCCAAATTTGTGAGTTTAAGGTGAAAGATGGCAGCAACCTTACGAAGGCTTTTCACTTTCAGAAGTAATAGTTTTCTTCCTGGGGACCTGAGCTGGGGATAGAAATAAAACAAAGCTTGTTGCTGTTCAGTCTGCCTCTAAGCCTGTTGCTGAATGGGGAGGGGATCAATGTGGAGTGGGTTGTCTTCACTGGTTTTCCCTCTGTTTCTCAGATACAATATTGAGAGGATGCCAGATGATTATGGAGCTCCTCGATTCTAACCTGTCCAGCCAAGCCATCCACATCAGGACTCTGCGCCAGGGTAAGGGTCCTTCTGGTTCCAACCCTCTGCTCGTAGGACTGTGTGTGACATGGACTGACTACATGCCTGTGATCTTCTAAGGAAAAGATACTCAGAAGGGTCTTTTTGTTCATCCTTGTTCTGAGTTGGCCTGACTACCTACAGCTTTGAGAAGCATATGGGAAAGAGAGTATGACAGTGCCCAGAACATGCCTCATTCCCTTTTTACTGGGATTGTTGTAAAAAGTAATTTCATCACTCTGAATTAAATATTGGTGATCCAGCTCTGACTGAGAATGAAGCCACAGAAATTTTAGAAGTTTCTTACTGCTGTATCTGCAGCAGGGCAAGTATTCCTCTGGGAAACTCTCACACACCTGGAAGAGGGAGGCATGAGGGAACTGGAATCCATGTTCTGAAGAAAAGCCATCAAATCTGTGCCAGTTGATGTGCCTTCTGTGGCCCAGTGGTCTGGAAGATTTTAATTTGGAACTGAAGGACATGAATTCAACTGTACAGTGAATGAAGCTCCCATAAGTGTCATGCTCAGATTCCTTTGTCTGCACTGGGTTAGCTGGCAGCCCAGACCTTTTGCTTATATACAGAATGGTGGCAGGAGGGCAGGGTTGAGTTGGGACAGATTTGCAACTGTGCACCTCAAAGCCTAATGTTTTTTTGTGTGAGAGAAGAAGAGGAAGTGACAGGAAGATGCCAAACTGGGAAAGGTATTAATGTGGGCTGGGAGCAGAGTCAGGGGAGGGGGAATCAGAGCAATGTCTGTGGATCATGACTCTCACAGATCATGTGCTGAAGGGAAGGAAGTGGTCAGAGGAGGAAAGGAAAACTGACAAGTGTAGGGAAACCAATTCAGAGCTGTAATCACATTCTCCTATCTTCTCCATTGGTCTTTGACTTTTAGCAATATAGTTTGCTCTTCTCATCTGCTGTGTGATGAGAAGAATGGTTTTAAGACTGAGAGGTAAGAGAGAATATGAGGGTCACAAGGAACCAATGTGCCAGAGTGCTTTATAGCCAAAATACTGGAGTTGAAGTAAAGGGGGAAACTGACATTTCACATTCCTAGTATACTTAAGAAAATTTCCAGACTCTATTAGAGCTTTTCTCCTGTGCTGTATTACACTTATCTGACTGCAAAGAACAGCTGAGCTTATCTCTCTGTATGGTGGACAGCATAGAGTGAAGGTAATACCTCTCCTTTGCTAATCATTTCCTGCCCCTGGAAAATGCTGTGGTGTGCTGCTAACTTTGCTAGCACTCTGCCTCTACAGATCCTGCAGAAAACTTTGGGAATACATCAGACCTAACCCTCGTACTATCTCTATGGTTGCTGCAGGTTCGCCCACTAAACTCATCCTTGAAATAACAGCATACCGACACTTTGAAAACATTGCCCTTTCCAAGCCATCAAAGTTTATTTTCTTCACCTTCAGTCTAGAGGAGGGTGGTCAACAACCCCAGGATTTTACACTGTGCAAAATTGTGCATTTAGAAAACAACATCCTTAATTTTCTTCTCTCAATCCAAGTCACATTTCTTTAAGCTAAATGTTTAAGTACTGTTAGGAATGCTGAAAGACCATGTTTAGTCAAAGGGGGACTAAGAAACAGTTGCAAGATTGGATATGTATGACTTTCTTTTCAGAATAATTCTAGTTTTGAAAGACTCCTTTTGAGTTAACTAGAATTATACCTGTGCAAGTAACTTCACTTGAGTTAACATAAGTGGAAGACCCGAGAAGAAACAAAACGACATTCATGGTACTATTTAATAGAAGCCTTTCTGGCACTGGAGGTCAAAGGCACATCCACACAATGAATTTAGGGGATATCTGCCAGCTTATTAGAGGGACTTAATGAAAATATATGTATGTAGCATGAACTGTGGGTAAGAATCAAAGCAAATGTGGCCATTTACTGAAGTCTCTTACTCCTTAAATTAACATTCCTTGTAACCTAACTTGTTTTAGTAAAAGGAGGAAGAACCTGGAATAGGCATAAGGCAATTGCTGAAGAAGTGTTAAGATGGAGGATGAGCAGCTGGGAGAAAGTACTGACAGTGAGCAAACCAATCAGGAGATTTTCATTAATTGAATATGATTGGCAAGACAAAAAAAAAAGTCAGGTGTCAATTCAAAGAGCCTAGTGAGAAAAGAAACAGGATGGGAAAGGACCACCTGGGTCATCAGCTCCTTCCCCTGCTGTCCCAGGGAACCTGCAGAACAGGCACTGGTGCACACCATTCATGAAGACCATGGAATCCTAATCTCAGATTGAATTTACAGTATGTCAAAGGGGGAAGAATCATAATGACAGGAAGGAGTTTGGTAAGCAAGAATGCTTTGATATTCTTATCAATGCAGAACTCTTTACCGGTCCAGACCAGAAGGGAAAATCCTTCCTGATCCATGGCATATTTTACACCTGTGCATGACTTTAGATATCAGATGCTTGCTATGTTTCTCAGTAACTAGGGAATGCTGCCTCCCCCTGACATCCTGTTAGTTGCTTTAGCCAACTTCCATAGCTTCAGAATATGGAGAACAATCAGAAAAGCCACTAAACAAGTCTGAAGTTACACAAAGGATGTAAGGAAATAATTTCTACTTCTTTCTGTGGACCACCAGATGATCCAAGATTGATGCACCATTACCACCCAATGCAGGAAAAGCCTGAACTATTACAAAAAATTAGCAGGACAACATACTTTAATGTTACAGACTGTAAAAGAATTAAGAAGGCATAAGGTGGATTTAGCAGGGTTGGTTTAGGACAAGGTAACATTGGGTACAGGCAATGTATCGTCAACTCCAGTGCTTGCCTATGCCAGATTTGAGTATTTACACAAATACCTGTCAAGTAAGTTGGAAGTAACACTTGTAGGCTGGAAAACAATTGCTACTGACATGGCTGAGTATGTGTACCTTTTCATAAGGGAATATTGTGAAGAAATCTGTTAGTTAAGTAACCACAACAAACCAAGAACATTGAGAGAGACTGCAGGAGATAACCTTGAGTAACATTGCAAGACAACTCACTTTTGAGTGAATTATTTTGAAAGGACAGACTTTGGAAAGCTTAGTAAAGTGGCCCAAAAAACTCAGAGACATACATATTAAGTATATGTGCAATGTGGGGGTCTAAAAGCCATCTGTAAGCTATATTCACTGCAAGAGAAATTTTAAATAACTACCACCCTAGAAAGGGTCAATGATCACCTCTAGATGACAAAAATAGGATACTAAAGGATTGAAAAGACACTTTATGTGTATTAAATTAATTAAGATAGTTTTCTTAAAGGTTTACATCTAATAGAATCATAGAATGGTAAGGTTGGAAGTGACCTCAAAGATCATCTAGTTCCAACCCCCTGCCATAGGCAGGGACACCTCTCACTAGTACAGCTCACTCAAGGCCTCCTCCAACCTCGCCTTGAACACCTCCAGGGAGGGAACAGCCTCAACCTCCCTGNGCAGCCCTCTGATCATCTTCATGGTCTCCTCTAGACCCACTCCAACAGTTCAATGTCCTTCCTTGAGTCCACGCTCTACTTGAAGCTTTTCTTGTAGATCCATGCTGTTTCCCTGTTAGTTGATTACCTGGAATTTAACAACAAATGATCACATACTCCAGCATTCCCAGCAAAGAGGACAAAAAGCTTTTTCTCTGCCTAGCAAGGTGCTTTTCCTGATTTTTCTCCAGACTGAGAAATCTTTGTTTCCAGCACCTGCCGTTCTTCACTGGACAGGGATCCTTGATCCATCAGCCATAATCTTAAGATGGAAGATGTCAAAAATGGCTCAAGTTTTCTGTGTTTGCGTATCAGGGCAAGTAGTGAGACACCACAACACTGGTGCACTGCTGACCAGAACAGCAGCCACTAGGCTGCCTTGTTCACCTACTAGAGCTTACACACAACAAGCCCTCCTGTCCTCTCTACAACGGGAGCCCAGCACTTTGCATAAATCTGCTAATTGGCTCCAGAGCATATCTGTATATTTAACTCCTATCTCCAAAGGTCACTTCCAACCCCTACCGTTCAGTGTGGGAAGAAACACACGAAAAAGCAATTTCCCGGTTCTGTACAATTGTTTCTGTGATGGCAGAGTCAATGGCACACATCTGCTTCTCCATTCTCATTTTCGTCTCTTGGGTTTAGCATTAGCGCATTCACTGAAGACAAAACCGTTCCAGGGGAGGGATCACCTAGCACGGCCCCTATCGCCGAGCAGGGACTCCGTGATCTCGTTAACTGAGCAGCAGCATTTCTCATACGTCTTTCCCGAGGCTCAGCTCAGCTGTGTTTCTGCCTGCACTCACGCAGTCCGTCAATCACTGCGGCGGGTGATGAGCGCTGCCATCGCGCCCCACCAACACCGAGGTTGTCGTCGCTGAAGCACCGCGGCGACGCTCGCTGTGGGCCGGAGCCGTTACCGCCAGGCGGCGGCAGCGGCCCTGACAGGAACGTCCTGGCAGGCACGGGAACATGGCTGCCGCCGCCCTAGAGTAATCGAGGTCACTGGCGTTTCCGCCTCGGCAGCACCGCGGGCTGCGGGAAGCCGCCGAGGCCAGATTAACCATACAGAAGCCTTGCCTGTGGGCTCGCGGCAGGACTTAGCGACACTCGCCTGCTCGCTGTCGCTACACAATGCGGAATTCCACGCTGAGGTTCCCTCTAGCTCCCTCCTGTCGTCCGCCTCTCTACTTCGAGCCGACGCGGGGCGGGCGAGCGGCGCTCTAGGCTCGTCTCCCCTCCTCTCTACGAGCCCTACCGCTGGCTTCGTGTCCTCCTTTCCGCAGTGAATCAACTGCCCGCTAGGCGGCGCGCTGCCGGAGCCAGGCCCCGGTGAGGAGACCCTCTCAACACTCTAGCGCTCCATTCGTGCTCTACTGCCTGGGAGGGCGGGGCACTTCCTTGCGCAGGCGCCGTGGGCCGCATGCGCCGCCGCCGCTGCCGCGGCCTGCCGAGGCTCTGCGTTCTGGCCCCGCTGCT
>VWYK01068620.1:295178-307525 GCA_013399775.1 Semnornis frantzii
AGCCCAGGCCTACCTGCCGCCCCCTCAAACGGAGCCGTACCTACCCCCAACCCAGCCGCCCCCAGCCCAGTCTCCTCCTCTCCAGCCCTACCTGACTCGGGCGCAGGCCTCCCAGCCGCCCCCCTCCTACTCCGAGCCTCCACCCTCCTACCTGGAGCCTCCGCCGGCCACCGCTTCCCAGCCTTATCTGCCTCCCCCTGCCCAGAGCTACATGGCACACCCTCAGCCCTACCTGCTCTCCTCCCAGGCCTCCCCTTCCCAGACAGCACAGCCCGGCCTGGCCACCTCCATCCCTCCCCCAGCCAAGCCATCGCAGACCCATTTCCCCCCGCCACAACCGTCCTTGCCCCTGCCCACTGCTGCCCAGCCGGAGGCCGCGCAAGGTGTCGCCAAGGAGGCGAGCGGCACCGAGCAGCCGGACCCCTCCACCATGACTCCCCAGGTAAGACATCGCCACCTCCGTTCTCGGCCCTGTGGCCCCGGCTAGCAGCAAGGAGTCACCAGGGCAGTGGTGGTGTGAAGAACAGCTGGCCGCTACAGGTGTCGCAGAGGTCTCCGTGTTAAACTCGCTGATTTTGCGTAAAGCTCAGAGGTTGGTTGCAACCTTTTTAAGTCTGGAAATGGCACAGCTCGGGCAAGGCTGTGCAAGTTGCTTCTTTAGCCAGTGGTGGTGTGGGGGATGTAACAAATCGTCACTTTTCAAGAGTAATGAGTTGTCTAGGGAATAGCCTATCTCTTGGCTGAATTTCATTTTCTTGGAGGGTTTGTTGGTCTTGGGAGAATTGTTTTCCAAAGTACAGCATCGAACCTGTGTTGACTTAAGCGTTTTGTGAGGTGCAACAGTCTGCTTGTTTATTGCACGTTGCAGGATGAGTGCCTTTTGTCTCCATTGATGCATTCATTTACTCTTCTCATGGGATTGTTCCAATTGTCTGAGCAGTGTAGAATTGTGACTTTTAATCTTACTACACATACAGTTAAAGCTGCAAAAGTGGTTCTGTCATAGTACAGTCTTCCAGTACCTGAAGGGGCCTTATTATAAGGCCTTGTAGTGATAGGATAAGGGGCGATGGCTTTAAGGTGGAATAGGGTAGGTTTAGACTGGGTATTAGGAGGAAACTCTTTACAGTGATGGTGGTGAGGCACTGGAACAGGTTGCCCAGGCAAGTTTTGGATGCCCCCTCCCTGGAAGCGTCCCAGACCAGGTTGGACAGGACCTTTGGAACCTGGTCTAGTGGAAGGTGTCCCTGGCCATGGCATGGGGGTTCCAAGTAGATGATCTTTAAGGTCCCTTCCAACACAAACCATTCTATAGTTCTACGTAGTAGCCCTTTATTTGGACTTACTTATGTTTTGTGCTACAGAGGCTTGATCTTCCAATAGAAAACTGTACAGAGCATTGGAGGGAGATGGTCTGAAATGGGTTTGAGGTTAAAAAATACTCTGAATGCTTTTTATATGTATGCTAGAGCCATAATGCCTGCAAAATGTTCACATTTCACTTCCTAAATGCAGCAGTTCAGTGAACTTGATGTGACCATTCATAAGTTAAGGACAACCCAGTGGCTTAAGGTTAAGTACGCATAGAAACAGACGTGTTTTGGTCCTCAGTCAGAGTCAGTGAGGTTTGTGCATGGGTTTAGGACTGACTTACAGAGATCCAAGTGAAAAAACAAAGTTGAAGTGCATGCTTTGAGCTGACTTTCAAACTTTGAGTTTGAAACGTGTCTGATTTTGGCAAATTGGTCTTGGAATTCTTTGAAACTAAGTTTTCAAACCTCTTGTCTGATATTGATTTTGTTAATTGTCAGGAGGCTTTTTTAAATTGCATCCATTAAAATTTCATACCGACAGCTGAGTATGTTTGGGAATGTATCATTTCTATGTTTGCACCATAGAACTAATCACTGCCTAGCAAGAGGTGCTTTCAGTTTGTGAATTTAATTGTCCAAAGGTTTTGGACAGTACTGACTGATCTTTTACACTGATAGAAATGAGAGTCATTAAATCTTCTAATGACTAAATGAAAACCTTGAAAAAACAGGTATAGAAAGTGGTGTTAATTTGATATTGAGGCTGCTTGCTGACTTCTTAAATTGTCGAACTCAATATCAAACAATATGCTGTAATTCCTCCCCTATTATGTAGCCTCAAATTTCATTAACATTAGTTGTTCCTCAACTACCGTCTCCTTTTCAGGAAAGGCGCGAGTAGGGCATTGTTGTGGTGCACCCATAGATGCAGCAGAATGCTGCTGAAGTTCACTTTGTCTAGTCTGCAATTGCTTATACAAACAAGTTCTATCTTGAGGAGTTTTGTGTACTGTCATGGACAGTTTGGTGTTACTTCAAAAGGAATATGGTACTTTGGTCATAAATCTGTTACAACAGATTGATATGATTTTCGACTGTAAAATGAATTGGAATTTGGAGCAACAAGTTCTTACACAGTAGAATCACGGCTTAAGTTGAAATGGACCTTAGAGATCCATCTACTCCAGCCTCCCTGCCTTGGCAGGCATGCCTCTCAACTAGACCTGGCTGCTCAACCTGACCTTGAACACCCACAGTGTGAAGGCATCGCTAACCTCCCTGGGCAGCCTGTTCGAGAGTCTCACCACCTTCATACTGAATAACTTCTTCCTAAGATCCAGTCTAAACCTACTCTCCCTCAGCTTAAAACCATTTCCCCTTGTCCTATTGCTAGACTTCCTATGAAAAGTCTCTCTCCAGCCTTTCTTTAGGATCTCTTCAGGAATTGCAAGGCAACTATAAGGTCCCCTCAGAGCCTTCTCTTCTCTAGGCTGAACAACCCCAGCTCCCTCATAGGAATTGGAAAAGGAAAACATAATGATGCTTTCTTGCTAATGGCCTTAAAAACCAAGTGCAGAAATGCTGTGATTTGTCATTTTTAAGATCCTCTTTATCCTTTGTTTAAACTGGTAACTGAAAACATTTTTTTCTGTTCTCATGCCACAGTAACAGTGGTTGCAGGCAGACAGAGCAGTGTTTTTCTCTTAACATAGATAATATTAAGGAATTTGCTGGGAGTTAGTGTTTTATTATTTCCCATTTCTGTCTCAAAATACTCTTTGTCTTAACAATATTGTTCATTTAGCCTAGTTTCCTATGTGGATGTGTAGTTAGATTGAATTGTTGGATATTTGCATTTCTCTATGATCAGATGTATTTTTTGTCAAGTCCTGTTAAAATACCCGTGGTATTTCATTAGTGTTCCATCTGATGTTTGGGTACTGTATGCTGCTGTTTATTTACAGTAGTAAACAAATGTGTGGGTGAATCTGCATCCATAAATATGCATTTATCTACATCTCTTAAAGCTACTTTAACTGTCATGTCCCTCCCTTTGTTTTTTTTTTTTTTTAATGATACTAAACCATTCTTTGCCTACCTCTACCAGAAAAGAGCTGAACTGCTTGAATAGGCAGTTACTACCTATTCAGTAAATAGGCAATATGTTATGGCTGAGGATCATCTACATTTATTTTGAAGTAGTCTTTTGATGTTGGCTCCTCATTAATGTTTTTGGTGATATATCCTGTGGGCAGGAGCTGATAGGGCTGGTTTCAGTGCAGTAGAGTGCAACAGTCTTTTGATGCTGATCTGTTCTTTGGGCTTAAGGATTGTAATGGGACTTGAAGAATGGCAGTCAGCATGTGGAGATAAACATTTAAACTCAGATTTTTACTGTCAAGAATTTTCTATCCTAGCACTTCTGCAGCACAGACTAAGCTGTAGAAACCTACCTTTCTCTCATTTTTCAGATTGAATCTGTGGTATGTGTGTCACTGACTTCATCTACTGTAAAGAAACAGGTGACAGAGTATTGCTAGAGCTCTGGTCATGTTATGGGGTTTAGTCCTTTGTCCAGTTGGTAGAATAGGGAGGAGACAAAATGGATCAGTAGAGACAATTTTGTGGCAATAGAACAGGTGTTCACCAAGCACTGCATCCAGCACCATCATGGTCAATCACCTTCTAATGCCTTTTGAAAGAGAGAACACAGACAGATTTTGTATAGCTGGGGATGTGTGCTCCTCCCTGGTGTTAAATTCGTGGCAGCATGTTGTTGAAGGTTTCTGAGAGTCTGTGCTGGAGTGTGAATGCACATCCAAAGCCATGACAGCTCTTCTGAGTCATATTCTTGTTACAAAGATTCTTGGCAGAAATTATTGCCGGGTCAACAAAAAGTCCAAGAAGCATAACCTCTCCTTTCATTGACCTCATCTCCACATTACAGTTTTAAACAAGTACTACTTAAAAAATACAGCTCAGTGTTTCATTGTCTTGTGGTTGCTACTGATAGAAAACTTAATTTCTGATCTGAGTATAAGGTCATCTTTTGGAAGAAGCCTGCACATCTAAACCTGTTTTAAGGTAGAGAAAATGATGGAGTTTTGAGAGATCTCATCAGGTGACACCTACCAATTTGTTGTTGTCGCACATTTTCAAACATGCTTATCTTTTGAATTAGTTTCTCTGAGAGGGTTTTATATAGGTGTCTTTACTTTGCATGCTTGGGTGGAAGGGGGGAACAGAGTATGTGAAAGATGTAGGGCAGGCACAGATTCTCGGAACTAGTGAAGCTGACACGAGAGCACAAGAATGGATGCACTAAGTCAGACCAAAGGTACAGCATTTTATCATTCTGTCTGACAGAGACTACTGAGAATAACTTAAAAATCAAGTGTATGGCAACACTTCTCTAAAATGCAGGAGCTGCCTTAACTGCAACTGGTATCTTTGTTTTTAAAATCCATAGATTTTTATTCTACGAGTTTACAGATCTGCATCTTGAATCCATGAAATTTTAGTCCTTGCAGTAGTCTCTGGCAGGTACTTTGGTGGTACAAAGCCATGTCAGGTGAAGAGCTGCCTCCCTCTGCTTTAGATCTGTGTCCTGCTAGTCTGATTTGATTCCTCGTATTTCTTGTATTGGAAGAGATACAGAGCTGTCAGTTCCTATTCAGGTCTCTAAGATGCACCACTACTTGAGTGTTGAGATGCTTATCTTTACTCTTTTGTTCTTTGTTTGTGGCAGCTGACAGTGCTTTGAAGCTACTGTCATCTGCCCAGAGTACTCTTAATTCTAGCCTGAAATGTTTAAAAATGAATGTTCAATCACTTCTTAAATGGATAATTTTGGGGCCACAATCATATGTTGAATGACTTAATGAGAATTCTGGCGATGAATAATCCTCACAATATGCTGGATCCGAGTGTTCTTTTTCCTTTGCACAGTCTTTATTCAGATATCTTCACAGTTTCTCACCTGCTGTTTTCACTCTGCTCGATGCCTGTGTTCTCCGTTTGTGTTCTTTTCTCCTTTACTTCTCCCTTATTCATACTTGTCCTCCATTTTCCTCTATAATAAGTACCTATAATTGTTAGAAGTAAAAAGCACTACAAATAAGAAACATGATACTTCTCACCTGGCTGTAGCAATCTGGTTTATTACTGGCCGTATTTCTGCTTTTCATTATTGTTCTTTTTGTAAGCCCTTCGAGGTAAGAAATAAATTCTGCTGTGGATGCTATGCCTCACATCATGGTTTCTGAATTTTGATTTGGTCTTCTGACATCCACTGCAATACTGTTGATGGTGAAATGAGTTTTCTGTCAAAAGAGATTTTAAAACTTTTCTAGAGTATGATTCCAGTGACTCTCATTAATTACTTTCTGTTTTTCCTATGAAATCTGTCTGAGAAAATTCCTGTATGTTGTAGGAACAGCAACAGTACTGGTACCAGCAGCACCTGCTTAGCCTGCAGCAAAGGGCAAAAGCCCATGCTCAGGGACAGCAGCAAATGAAAGGTCCAGCAGTGAAGGATTCCTCTGAGCAAAAAGAAAAGTCTGAAGAAGGGAAAATGAGTGCTTCAACTCAGCAGTCTGAACCTCCTCCACTTAATGAATCCCTGCCTCCAGCTTCCAAAGAAGATGAGTCTTCTCTTACATCCACTGAAACTCAGGTGGGCCTTGTAAAGAGATGCCACTCCATTTGTTGTGCTGGATGGGATAAAGAAACAGGAAAAGAATGGCACCAAGTTCTTATATACTGATATTCTGCGTATACTGTGTAACAACATTAACTAGATATCATACAGTAATCTTAGACTTTCTGAGGCTGCACCAATTAAAATACACTCCTTACATATAGGCTTAAGATAGTTACCCACATACACACCAAGTGAGTCCAAGCTTGACCAGTTTGCACTTTCTCCAACATTGTCATCTTTGTCTTGTGATACTAAGTGCAAAATCAAGTACTCAATGAGAAATGCTGTCCTTAAAACACTCTTTCTTCATTCCTCTCTGGCAGTTTGTCAGTTCTGGCTCCTCTTCTCACTGTGTTACAGTTTGTCTGAAAACCAAGAACTTTGCACAGGGTCTTCCCCAAACAAAGTAGTTCTGTGACTCTGTGTCAGGGTGGTAGATTACCCTGCAGCATGTGCTCTACTGTAACTTACATTGTGTGGATTTCCTATCAAGTGGCACTAACAAGGCACTTGCAGTTACCTTACCTCATCATGAAAAAGCACAATTATCTTGTATCTGCTGTGAGTAACAGATAACAGATCTGCTTTAATCTCTTTCCTGAGTAGTTTCTGTGTGTAGAAGCACCCTAATTGCCATCACCCTAACCTTTAGATCAGACTATTCATGTGAAGAATAAATTCAATAAAAATCAGCCTTCCAGAAGCTGTGGGTGGTCAGAACACTGAACAAGAGAGTGCTAAAGTAACAGACACTGAGAAAGTTCCTGTGAAGTGGGTAGTGACCAAGTGTGTTTTCCTTCTGACAGAAGGAGCTTTCTTTTTATTTATTTGCCTTTTTCTGTAGCTCAATATTGAACCTCCTGATGACCCTGAGGAAGATTTGAGATTGCAGCAATTGCAAGCAGCAGCAGCTCAATGGCAGCAGCATCCTCATCAGCGGGTTGGATTTCAGTATCAGAGGATAATGCAGAAGCATGCCCAGCTGCAGCAGATAGTACAGCAGTATCAACAGATTATGCAACAGCCTCCACACTTACAGGTGAAACACTGAGACAGTTTCTGATATATTTCTTGGATGACCTAGCCCTGGTGGTCTGTGGTAAAACAAGTAGTTGTATAATTTGTTCATGACTGGCTCATTTGTCTAGCTACATTTTATCCTTGAGTAGAAGTCTATATCTCCTTTTCCTACTGTCACCCAACTTCAGAATGGAAAAAAAAGAATTGACAGATGGCAGTGAAGCTTCAGTAGGATGAGAAATACAAGAATTCACAGCTATCATAAGATTTTTTCAGACATCTGGTTGATACAGGAACAAAGCTGAAACTGTTGGAGCAGGTCCAGAGGAGGCCACAAGGATGATCAGAGGGCTGCAGCGGCTCTCCTATGAGGACAGGCTGAGAGAGTTGGGGCTCTTCAGCCTGGAGAAGAGAGGGCTTCCAGGAGACCTTAGAGTAGCCTTCCAATATCTGAAGGGGGCCTACAGGAAGGCTGGGGAGGGACTATTGGTAAGGTCTTGTCATAACAAGACAAGGGGCAGTGGATTTGAACTGGCAGAGGGGAGATTGAAACTGGATGTTAGGAGTAAGTTGTTTGCAGTGAGGGTGGTGAGACACTGGCACAGGTTGCCCAGGGAGGTTGTGGCTGCTCCCTCCCTGGAGGTGTTGAAGGCCAGGGTGGAGGAGGCCTTGAGTGACCTGTCCTAGTGGGAGGTGTCCCTGCCTATGGAAGGGGATTGGAACTACAGGATCCTTGAGGTCCCTTCCAACCTTACTATTCTACAATTCTATAATATTGAATTATAATATTGAATTTATTAAGTTTTAAATGAGGAAAAAAAAGGTCAGGTAAACAAGTGATCACATGGAATAATTTGGTAGCTGTGTGTTTTTGTAGTACAAAAATAAATACGTACAATGATGTAGTAAACTTAGATGGCAATAAGAAAATCAGTGTCTCACACTGGTTTTGACTCAATTGGCAAAATAAGTCTTAATAACAAGTTTGGATAATTATATCACTGCTGTAATCTTTAAGCTTTTAACTAGAAGTTAATTACTGTATTAGAGCTGACTCAGATTTTCCAAGGTTGCTGGAGTTAGTACATTAAGCATTTCTTTGTAGCTTGGGCTGTCTGCTTGTTTAAAAAAAAATCTCTTTGCTGTGAACCCTGAAAGTCTCAGATAAGATCATGCCATAACTAGTAGGACCTGTATCTACATGTAAAGGAAGACAGTACCTCCTGGAAAGAAGCTTCATTGTGCAAATAAGAATATCTGGCAAAGATTGAGAGAAAAACAAGGGCCGGCAGCTGAAGCAGCTGTAAGTGGGTTAATAACAGAAACTGAAACCTTGAGAGATAGCTATGTACTGTATGTATTGAAAGAATGGAGCCTGGTTTGGTCTGTAGCCATTGGTAGCATGCACAAATAATACAGCTTGGAGCCATTTGATCATAGGTTTCTTCAGCTGTCCTGTTTAAAAAAAAAGGTGGGGGTACACAAAACTGTTTTATCTGTGTCTTCTAGTCATAAAATGTGTGGTCACAGTGACTGTAGACATCACAGTTGACGTTTACTTCTGTTTCACTGTAGTTTTTCTTCAAGCTTTGGCCTGTCAGAAGTCATGATATTGCAACTGATACTGCAGTGTGTCTCTGAAAATAACTAAGATGGCATTTTGGAGCTATTTTTGTCTTCTCATTGCAGACAATGTCAGTGGAGATGCAACTGCGACATTATGAGGCCCAGCAAAAACAGTTCCAGCAGCTTCATAAAGATTGGGAGCGATCAATGAACCAACAGTGGCAGCATCAGCTTCAAACCTACCCTCACAAAGACCAGCTTCAAGAGTATGAGAAACAGTGGAAAGCATGGGATGAACAGATGAAGGTCACTCAATCCCATCTGCAAGAGAAAGTGAGCTCACTCCAAAATCTGAAGAACCAGTATCCTGCAAATGTTTCACTGCCACCTCCATTTGTTCCATATTCTCAAACCAGTCAAGGTGGCATTCCTATTATGCCCCCAACTTTACCTTCAACTACACCTCCGCTGGTCCCCCCTCCTCTCTCTTCCGTTTCTCAGTTATCAAATTCCTCTCTCCCTTCGGGATCCAGTTCTCAAAGCTGTCAATCTACTGAAACACCAAGGCCAGCTCTGCTTCCCACCCCTGGTACTTATGCACCAAAAATACCTAGTACAACTGTCTATTCATCTTACCATTCTCCAGTAAGTTCATCCTTTGGGTCTTCAGACCATGGAACGTCTCAAGCTCATCTTGGTAAACAAACTGTCTCTAACTCATCTGAGCAAGCATGTGGGGAACTGAAAGTCTCTTCTTCAGTGTCTTCCACGCATGCACCTACAATGCAGGATAAACCAGTGAGGTCAGGTGGACTGCTCCCAGACCCTCCCAGATCAGCACGTTTTGAAGGCCCCAGAGGCCCTAGGTAAGAATGTTTTTGTGAGTGATCTATACATGTTCCAAGCTGCAAGACTTTCAGTGCTATCATGAGAAATTAGACATACATCTAAGTCTTGAAGTTTCCTGAGGTCATGTGAAGTGTGCTTGCTTGGTGGAGGTTTTGGTTTTAATCTGTATACACCATGCTCTGTATTCATCTTACTAAAGCCAAGGATTGGTAGATACCATTCACATGAGCATTAGCTAGAGCAGAATGGATTGTTTTTTTCTGATAACTATGTTTGGGCACATTGCACCTTTTTCATTCCCAGAGACGTAATATCCCCTTTGTGAAAATAGGAAAGCTGTTGTAAATATGTGATTTGCTGTATTTAGTTTGGAGATGATAGCTCAAACTTGAAAGGATGATCCTCCTATGAAAAGTGATCTGAATTTCCAGCATTTTGTGGAATCCTAGAATGGTCTGGATTGGGAGTCACCTCTAAAGGTCATTTAATTCAACCCCATCTGCAGTAATCAGGTACATCCTTAACTAGAAGAGGTTCCTATGCGGTATTTGGAAGACAGGAAAATCTAAAGCAAAAAAATATTGAAGGATTGTTTTTAATACATTGCTATATGTGGTAGCAGTGTTGTGTAGGCATTCTAGAAGGTATTCAGGATATATATTTAGTTGAATATTTCAACGTAGTTCATTACTAGTTCAGAAACTGTTTCATTTTTATAAACAAGATAAAGTGCTCTTTATAATCCAACACTGATTGCAGAAAGAAAGAAAATTCAAAGCAGTTCAGTAGTACTTCTGGTATGAGATAGTTGTGCAGCTATGTGATTGTCCTATTCAGTGCACTTCTTATAACAGTTGTTAGATAGCAATGCTTGTCTCAAGTAAAGATCAAATAGTTTTCTACACAGGTAGTATTACTTAGCATTAAAAGAGTCATAAATGAGAAAGAAAGGAAGAAAAAAAAAGCAGATTTAAGCTTTAGGATCTATTAGGATTCTTTGCTACGTTTTCTTTTGCATTATGTCACAATGGTCTTGATTTTGAAAGATTGCTGTCTTTATCTTTCAGTAGAATACAGTTTTGTTCGAATTTATACTTCATGTCATCAGGTGATGGCCTGTTACCTTAATGTAAAACTATTCTGAGCCAGTGTTCTGTGTCTTTGATGTGCTTTTATACCTACTATAGGGTTTAATCCAAAATCTTTTCTTTTTCTGAAATGTTTTTCTTTCATACTTGACACAATACCAAGTTGCAAAACCGATGTTGTATCTGGTCATTAGATGAAGATGGGTTGATTATGATGCCTACTGAATCAAAGCACAGTGCTCTTTGTTTCTATCCCTGCATACTCTGATAGACTTCACAATTGTATCTTCATATTTATTTCTCTTCTCTTTGCTTCCAAAATGAGGATATTATATTGCATGAAACTGGGACAGTATGACAGTTTGTTGCACATTCCGAAAGCGTCTGTACTGTGAGTGTAGTTGTCGGATACTAGTAGAACAAAAGTTCAACAGGAGTTGTTAATTGCAACAAGACTTTGGTTAAACAAAGATTGAAAACTTTTTTTCAAGTGAGTTTGTCACATTTTTTTGTCAGTCAGGATTCAGTCCTGAGATATTGACATCAAATATCCCTGCAGGGTTACATAATCTGCATATGGTTTAAACTGGTCTTCAGTGGACAATATTGAATTGAAGAACATGTCTCTGTGCTTCTGCACTGGTTCAGTAGAAATGCAGGATTCATCAGTTAGAAGTGATTTTGGGATGTGTGGGGTCCTCTTAGAGGATTTTAATCCAACATGTTGATTTGAATAAAATTGCCATTGTGTCATCTACAGATTTGATGGACCTCGAGGGAGAGGATATGACAAATTTGAAGGCTCAAGACAGAGAGGGCCTCGCTTTGACTCCCAGCGCTCGGAAGGTTACAGGTCACGTTTTGACCGACAGAATGCAGATGGACAGTCTTCAAGTAGATGGGGAGCTATCCCACGAGGACCAGCAGCACAATTTTATACTTCACCAAATGCATCACATGGACATGGTTCCCGACCTAGTGGCCCTCGGTGGAGGGGGCCCAGGCCTCATATGGGACAGCAGCAGTCACATACAGACTCACAGTCAGAAAACAAAGAACCTTTTACAGACGTAGCTGATAATCAGCAAACTGTAAGCAGAACAGAGTCTAGTCCTGATGCACAGAGTTCAGGTCCCGTTGAAACAAATAACGAAGACCTGACAAACACTCAACAGGAACCATCCAAACCTGAAGTTAAAGAAACTATTTCAGATCCTCCTAAAAAGTGGACATGGAGTTCGCATGATCCTAACCAGCAAGTAGAAGAGCCCAAAGCCCCTACTCCACCTATTCAGAACCAGAAATCGGCATCCCTTTCTAGTAACCCTGTAGCTTTGCAGTCAGGTGCTACAAGAACAGGTGGTGCAGTAACCCCCGTAACAGAAAATGAGGATTTGGATTCACCAGATAGCGAGTTGATTGCTCCAGATAGCACCCAGGGCCTACCTGGACCAGAATGCCGAGGAAAAGGGCCATTTATGCATGAAGATAGAGGCAAGGGACCAGTAAACAGAGGAAGAGGCCAAGGCAGACTGGATGATGGCCGAGGCAGAGGGCAGGGAGATGGACGTGGCTGGGGAATGGGCCGTGGAAGGGGGATGAGAAGAATGGATGGTGGCAGAGGGATGGGAAGGATGGATGGTGGTTGGGGAATGGGAAGGATGGACGATGGCCATGGCTGGGGAATGGGCAGGATGGATGATGGCCGTGGCAGAGGATATGTATACAGAGGCAGAGGGCAGGCTAGGCAGGCATCCATCCGTGGCAGGGGGATGTTCAGGAGAGCAGGCAGCAGGGAGAGGATGCCAG
>VWYK01068620.1:313028-323090 GCA_013399775.1 Semnornis frantzii
GGGGGCTAGAAGAAAAAGTGGTTAGTGAGGTTACTCAGCAGAGAGGAGAAGCCAGAAGCTGCTAGACCGAGGCGCTGTGCCCCAGAGACTCTGACTTATCTTTGTTTTGCGTACTTTTTCTTCTCAGCAAGCCTATGAGTGAAGTAGACATCACCATTGTTTTCCTTTCACAGCCTGTAATATAATTTTCTCTATTAAAATATTCCAATTAGCCTCAAACCAGCACAAACCTCATTGATTTTTCTGTTTAGGCAGAGCAAGGCCTTTGGTTCAGTAGCCTACATTGCTGTGGGGTGATATGCAAGAAGAGGTGACCTCTTCCAAAAGAAGGGCATGAGGCTCTTGAGAAGACCTTTCTGTTCATTCCCTAAGTTCTGAGATCTGTTTTTTTCTACTTTAAGAGCTCTCTTCCTATTTGAAGACAGAGAAATTTGAGGATAGGTCAGTCAGAAACTGAGGTATTTCAGAGTTGAGTGAGTTTTCCAATTACATTTTTTATTGGGAATTCTCATTTAAAGTGCCTGGAAGCTCATGTTTGTGTACCTTTGACTTTGCCTTCTGTTGTGACACATGTTGTTCCTCTGCTGCTTAATCTCCTGGTTGGTCCTTGGAACTCTACTCAGCCGTTCATTTGGGTTTTTTTGATAATTCATAACCAGTCAGAAGCCACATGAACTTCTGCAATCATGTTAACCCAGGCTTATAAATCCCTCCTAGAACGAATAAACAGTTTGTTAAATGTGTGTTGGAGAAGATACCCAAGTCTATGCACAGTCTTTGTTCTTCATCACGTCTTAAGCCCAAGGTTATTGTACTAATAAATGCCACCATAATGAGCTCTGGGTCTGATGCTTAGCTAGACCAAGCTTTGTTTGTCCATCCCTGCAGAGAAGTGTTACACAGCGTATGAGGCACTGCAAGTTTTCTTTTTGCCAGGGTCACCTCTCCCTTGTTTATAGTGTCTGTAAAGTAAAATAATGGAACAGATTTGCTACCGCAAACTGCAGGTATGTTGATGTCTTTAGGAAATGACTTTACTCAACTTAGATATTTTGTCTCTTGGACTATTTCAGTCATCTGCCTAGAAATATTTAAACAGCTCTTGTATTTTTTGAGATTCCTGCCTTCAGACTTGTGCTGCAACTTAGAACCATAATTACAAATGTCAGCCTTGTATCTAGAACCATTCTGCAAGTTTTGATGTATGGTGCTAATAAGGCTGTTTGTAACTTGGCATGTCCTGTAATGCTGAAAAGAACTTCTGCAATGCAGCATATGTAGTTCTGTGGGGATGCTGGGTTCCTAAAGGGATTTGTTTTGTTTTGTTTTTCCACTGTGCAAGACCTCTCCATTTCTTGTGTTGATTTGATGTTGATTTCGTTAAGGGGTTTCCAGGTGTTTCTACTCTGGTATTCTTCCCAGTGAATTCCAGAAGGAACTGGCCTTATCAGTCCTTTTGTGCCTCACCAATCTACCCTACTTCCAGAGTTTTTCTGCCTCATCACAGACAGCAGGAGTCTTTGAGAATAAAACCATAGATACTTTTGAGCTGAGATAGGCCTACTGGAGCTAAATTGGTAAGGTTGTTTTGAAGGAGAAAAAATGCTTAAGCCTTCATATAGTGAACAAATACCAAATTAATTTAGGCCTCCACTTCTTGAAATATTGTCCTCCTACCTGTAGCACCTTATTGGAGGTACTAGCAAATGCTTATGGTTTGATTACTGATTGCCGTTGTGCTTACTCACTGACGGAGGACGAGAGAAGGTTAGTTTACAGATCTACATTAAAAGTGCTTTCTGCATCTAGGTCTCTTCTCAGCTATCTTCAGAGGCATCAGTAGAAGCCCAGGCTATTAGATCTTCTCCTGCTGTTATTATAAAGCCTCCCGTGTTGTTCAGAGAGCCCACCCCTGTGACAAGACCAAGTGTCCCACTGACAAGGCCTACTACACCTATGACAAGGCCACATGCTCCAGTTTCTACTTCAACTACAACCCCAAGTCATGGTCAGTCTTTAAAACCATCACCTTCTACTGTGGAACAGGAACGCTGGGATGAGGATTCCTTCCACGGACTCTGGGACACAAATGAGGATAAAGGAGCGAATATGGAGTATGAGTTATGTAAGCAGGAGTCAATGATGCCTCCCCCCATCTCCTCGCCTGTGAAAGTACCTGCTGTTCACACCTCCGTTCCACCAACCTTACCAGTGTCTCTTCCTCCAGTTATTCCACCAGTTCCTAAGGCACCTGTAATTCAGCAAACTGTGGATTATGGCCACGGGCGAGGTGGGTGTTCTGGAGTATTCATTTGATCTGTAACAGAGCTAATTAGTCCTGTCTTCCTTCTAAAGGAGTGTGCTGTGCAAAGTATGCCATAGATGTTGTGCAGTTGACCTGTAGGCTGTGCACATTGTGATCTAATGCTAAGCAAAGCAGTTTTAAGGGGTCTGTAACCTCCAGCCTTGAGTTGAAGGTTTTCTTCAGTGCTATGATAATGAGCTGTTTCATGTGAACTGAATGGTGTATAGCCATGTCTGCTTCAAATAAACACCAGCTGATGTGATCACATCTATGTTGAGGGTAGCTCTGAAGAAAGATACTTGAGTCTGTTGATTGATGAGAAGCTCACCATGAGCCAGCAGTATGCTCATGCAACCCAGAGGGCAAATAGTATCTTGAGCTGCAGCAAGAAGAGTGAGGTCAGCAGAGCAAGAGAGGTGATTCCTGTCATTTACACTGCTCTTGCGAGGCCCGCCTTAAATGCTACATCCAGTTCTGGTGTCTACGATGATTTATGTTTAGACTGATATCAATACTTAATTCCTTTGTAACTGGGTATGGAAATAACTGTGATAAAAGGTACTTCTAGATTGTTAACAGTTGTTAGTTGTGACTTAGTAACATCAAGCAGAATGTGACTGGTGTTTGCATCATTTATATACCACTTAATGGGTGTGAGGTGCGCTCTAGACAAGGAGGGAGACAAAGGTCCATCTCTGAAAGGTGTGAGCCCTAAACAGACATTTAAAACATAAACAGCAAAGGACTCTGATTTGTAATATTGAGCTTATCAAAGATAAAATTCAGCACTCATTTTTTTAGTAGAATTTATTTTCCTCATTCTTAGTTTTTAACAAGAGTGAAGTCATGTCATTGTGCATTGTCATTTAAAGAGTTGGGTTTTTTTCTCCAACGTGCCACAGCATGAATTGAAACAATATCAATTCCATTAAGTACACATTTTACTAAAAACTGTTAGAAAAATTGCCTTTGTTAAGAATCTAAAGTGAGCATTTCAGTTAATATTCTTGACATTACAGTAGTTCTAACAATTACTGAAACTTTCAGAGCATTTTAATTTTTACGATGCTCTGACCACGTGTGCTACCTGAACTTATCTGAAAAGGCAGAAGTCCCTTTCTTAGGATCAAGTGGTACACATACTTACACACTCTCTTCAGGCTTTCAAAACCATTGTCTTGTTTATTCATGTGTAGCTCTTTTTGTTTATCCATTAAAAGAAATTTTGAGTACCTATTCCCATCATTTGGAGTGTCGTTGACTGATTGCTTTTTATGACAGAGGAAAAGAATCAAAGGGCATTTTTAAGACTTAAATTGTTTCTTACTTATTTTTTACTAGATATAACCACCAGCAAAGTGGAACAGATTCCATATGGGGAGAGGGTAACCCTGCGTCCAGAACCTCTGCCCGAGAGGCAACCATTTCAGAAAGGTAGGCAATGCTGGGTTAGCTCTCAGGCAGCTATCCAGCTCTTAAGAAAAGTCGTAAGGCATTAAAAGTATATCTGAAACTAAACTCTCATTGAAGTTAGAACCGCTTTATATTCTTCAGAGGCCCATAACTGTTTATATTGTCAGGAGGAGTAATGCAGTCAATGACCTAGAGACTTCAAAAATGCAGTTCTGTGGCTCTAAGTAGAATTGCATGGCATGGTTGGTTGTTACAGTTTAGACAAGAGACTCAGTGGCTGATTATCTGTTCTAGCCCTCACATCATATATTTCTCTGTACTTTTCTTGCACTCTTGCTTGTTATTTTTCATTTGAAAACAAGGAAGGCTGAAAGAACTGGATTTGTTCAACTTTGAGAAGAGAAGGCTTAGGGGAGACCTTATAGACATGTACATAAAAGGTGACTATCAAGAGGAGGGAGACTTCCTTTTTACGAAGAGTCATGTGGTGAAGACAAGGGGTAATGGGCAGAAGTTGCTACTGGGGAGGCTCAGACTGGGCTGACAGATTTTTTTTTTTTTCAACATTCAAACTATTAAACATTGGAATAAACTCCCAAAGGAGGTGTTGGAGTCCCCTACATTAGACAGTTTCAAGGCCCAGGTGAGCCAGCTCATTTAAACTATATTCTTATCCTGAAAAGTTGGGCTTAGATGACCCTTGAGGTCCTTTCCAAGCTGCTATTCTTCAAATCTATGTATTCTATGAGTATGTTTTGGTAGTTTGGATTTCCATGGGTTTCTCCTTTCAGAGCACCCTGGTCGTTACAACAGGGAACGAGATCGTGAGCCTTATTTTGAGCGTCAAGGCAATTCCAACACAGATCACCGGGATTTCAAGAGGGAGCGGGAGCTGCACAGGGACCGTGGCTCCATGGACTATGAGCGAGAGAGATTTGATAAAGAGCGGCATCCACGAGATGACAGGTACCTGGCTTTGGGGCACTGTTGACATCGAGACCATTCAGACCAGCCAGGCTGGATGTAGTTCTGGGCAACCTGATCTACTGGAAAGTGTCCTCGCCCATGGCAGAGGGATTGGAACTAGATGATCCTTGAGGTTCCTTCCAACCATAACAATTCTGTGAGTATCAGGCTGACCATCTTGCTGTCCTAGTTTTGAGACATAAGCTGCCCAGGACCAAAGGACAGAAAAGGTACCCCCAAGAAAGTACCCCACCTGGAGTCCTGTGTGCAGTTCTGGAGTCCCTAGCACAGGAAGGACATGGAACTGTTGCAGAGGGTCCAGAGAAGGGCTATGAAGATGCTCAGAGGGCTGCAGCAGCTCTGCTGTGAGGACAGGCTGAGAGAGTTGGGGCTGTGCAGCCTGGAGAAGAGAAGGCTTTGAGGAGACCTTAGAGTAGCCTTCCAGTATCTGAAGGGGGCCTACGGGAAGGCTGGGGAGGGACTATTGACAAGGTCTTGCAATGACAGGACAAGGGGCAATGGGTTTGACCTGGCAGAGGGGAGATTTAAACTGGATGTTAGGAGGAAGTTCTTCACAGTAAGGGTGGTGAGACACTGGAACAAGTTGCCCAGGGAGGTTGTGGTTGCTCCCTCCCTGGAGGTGTTCAAGGCCAGGTTGGAGGAGGCCTTGAGTGACCTGTACTAGTGGGAGGTGTCCCTGCCTATGATGGGGTTGGAACTAGATGACCTTTGAGGTCCTTTCCAGCCTTACCATTCTATGATTCTATAAGGTATTTTACCCCTTCCCAAGGAGTAAAATAAAACTGCTCCACACTGGACTGGAAGTTTAAATGGAAATTCTATTTACAATTGTATACAAAAGGTATTCAGGTAAAAGGAATACATACACAAATGAGGCCCAGCTTTCCACCTGGGGTTGGTCTCTTCTGCCAGGCACCCAGTGACAGAACAAGAGGACACAGTCTCAAACTGTGCCAGGGCAGGTTTAGGCTGGGCATTAGGAAGAAATTCCTCATGGAACCAGTGATTGCCCATTGGAATTGGTTGCCTGGGGAGGTGGTGGAGTCACCGTCCCTGGAGGTATTTAAAAGGAGACTGGATGAGGCACTTAGTGCCATGGTTTAGCACCTTCCACAACCTTCAAAGAAACCTGCCCCCCACTCAGCCTCAGCAGGCCCAGGAGCAGGATGAACTGCCCCCCAGACACAAACTAGACCCAGGCCTACCACAGGCTTCAACAGACCAGTGGTGTAGCTGCCACCCAAGGCTAGGAGAAGGCCTTTCTCCCACGAAGAGGTTACAACACACACGTCAGGAGCAGAGAAAAGAGAGAAAGATCCAGAAACAACCTGCGCTGTTCATTTATAAGAGGAGATGCAGACTTTTTGGCATGAAATAACAGACGATTCCATTTTCTTGGTGTCTATCCCTGAACCTATCTATCTCTTTGTGGAGGACCTTAAGGAACCTTAAGGTTCTTAAAAACATCTAGTCTTAAACCCACAACACTTGCTTATGTGGTACACGTTCATTTCTCTCTGGGGTCTGTAGCAGAAATTCTAGAAGCACACAAAATCCTTTTCTTTGACAGGGTTCTTCCTACTACACCTTCAAGGGCTCAGTCTTACCGTGACAAGAAAGATCATCCCTCCTCCAGGCGGGGTGGTTTTGAAAGACCACCATATGAACGAAAGACAGATCGTCCAGCGTACGATCATGGGCCTTCCATGTTTGGAGGTACAGTTTCTCAGTCTTGAACCCATGCCCTTGGGTATTATGAAAAATAAGGGCTTTCAGAGGTGAAGTCTTAATTGGGAGAAGATTGATCGATTTGCAGTATTTCTTTTTTCTGAATTTAGGAAATTTTTTTTTGATGTTATCATGTAGTTTGTTTTTTTTCTCGGTCGTGATGAGATTGGGAGCACAACCATTCCAGCCAGGCAGAGAGAGACCTGGGGGTACTGGTCAACAGCCAACTGAACATGAACCAGAATGCCCAGGTGGCCAAGAAGGCCAATGGCATCCTGGCCTGTATCAGGAGTAGTGTGGCCATCAGGACCAGGGAAGTCATTCTGCCCCTGTATTCAGCACTGGTTAGGCCACACCTCGATAACTATTCAGTTCTGGGCCCCTCAATTTAAAAAAGATGTTGAGGTACTTGAACGTGTCCAGAAAATGGCAACAAGGCTGATGAGGGGGCTGGAGCACAGCCCTATGAGGAGTGACTGAGGCAGCTGGGGGTGTTCAACGTGGAGAAGAGGAGGCTCGGGGGAGACCCCGTTGGTGTCTACAACTACCTGAAAGGAGGTTGTAGCCAGGCAGGGGTTGGTCTCTTCTGCCAGGCACCCAGTGACAGAACAAGAGGACACAGTCTCAAACTGTGCCAGGGCAGATTTAGGCTTGACATTAGGAAGAAATTCTTCATGGAACGAGTGATTGCCCATTGAAATGGGCTGTCCGGGGAGGTGGTGGAGTCACTGTCCCTGAAGGCATTTAAAAGGAGACTGGATGAGGCACTTAGTGCCATGGTTTAGCTAATTAGAAAGGTTAGGTGATAGATTGGACTTGATGATCCTGGAGGTCTTTTCCAACCTGGTTAATTCTGTGATTCTGATTGTATGCTCTGGAAAGCCATTTTTTTGATTGCAATAGGTTCAAGGTTAGATGATTATTTAAGGGACATACCCTAAAATGATGAAACTCTATTTAGTTCATCTCAACTGGACATGACCAGTTTAATTTTTTTTTCTTTGTGTTTTGTTTTGGTTTTTTTTTTCGTTTGTTTGTTTGTTTGTTTTTGTTTCTTTGTTACCAAATTAAGACAATTCTTCTGTCCAAACACTGGAATTTGAAGGTGATCGTAGAAATTACCCTGAGGAAAGAATTCCTATTTCTGCTCCATCAATACCCCGTCAGCCACCACCTGCTCCACGGGTAGAAAGGAAGCCAGAATCTAAAAATGTAGATGATATTTTGAAGCCACCAGGGCGGGATAGCAGACCAGAGAGGGTGAGTATGCATTCTAAAAGCAGCAGTTGGTTTCTGTGAGGTCTGTATTGAGATAAACTGCTGATGAGTGTGAATATAAGGAAAAACATTTTTATCATGAAGGTAACAGAGCACTGAAACAGGCTGCCTAGAGAGATTCTGGAACCTCCTTCTCTGGAGACATTCAAAACCCACCTGGATGCATTCCTGTGTGACCTACTCTAAGTGATCCTGCTCTGGCAGGGTGTTTGGACTCAATCTCTGGAGGTCCTTTCGAACTCTTTTCTGTGATTCTGTGAACCCTACATTTGAGGAAGCTCTGGAAATACTCTTGGTTCCTTTACAAATGCCTAATGTTGTAGCGTAGCTGTTAGGAGTCCACAGGAGATGCAAACTTCTTAGGAATGCTGAGATGAAATGCCTCTTAGTGGGTAGCATTAATGCATTGTAGTATTTCCTGAGATCTTCACTTGATTTTTTGATGCATCAGAGTAAAGATTTGGCTTCACACAGTCAAGAAATTGGACAATGCACCATACAAAATAGAAAAGAACAAGTTTCATTCAGTTAACTACCTGAACCAGATTTATAACATCTTATGCAGTATAGACTGCTGGGGTGATTAATATCATATACTCCTATTCTGCGGACCTACTACCACTCCTCACAGCCCGGTTTGTAAAACAGGCAGTGATGCATGGTAGTGGCTTTGCTTGATGATATACAAAATGTGTGAGTCCAGAGCACATAATTTCCTAGAAGAAATATTTTGCAGAAGAGATTCCATTACATGTAGTACAGTATCCTGTCTTTTTACATGACCTTTGTTTCAGATTGTAATCATCATGAGAGGGCTGCCTGGCAGTGGGAAGACTCACGTGGCAAAACTCATCAGGGTATGTAAACAACTCTTGGCTGTGTAGTGCTGCCTGTCCCTTACGTGCACCTCTCTGCCATTTTCTCTGTGTTTGTCTGGAATTTCAGCCTGTTGTTATTTCATGTTCCATGACTTCATATGGTGTGTGAATCCCCTCTACTATTAGCAAGCATGGGGGATGCTGCTCTCTTCTTGTTTTGAATAAAGAGCAGGTAGCACTTTAAGCACTTTTTTGCTTAAAGTGTTTTGTCACTCTCCTGCAGCAGAATAGCATTTTTAGAGTGTATGTTTTTCTTTTTTGCTTTCTTCCCAGGATAAGGAAGTAGAGTGTGGAGGGCCTGCACCAAGAGTGCTCAGCCTGGATGACTATTTTATCACTGAGGTGGAAAAAGAAGAGAGAGACCCAGATACAGGGAAAAAAGTGAAAAAGAAGGTATTTTAAAGTCAGTTGCTTATCTTGACAAAGAAATATGTTCCGGAACAACACAGTGGCAATCAGAATTTCTGTCTGTGGCTTTGGAAGAGTGCAGAGATCTGTGGGCTGTTTTTCAAACCAAGTCAATACAACATAAGGGCAAAATGGACACATTCCTAGAGGTTGACCTGGGAGGTTTTGTTTTTTTTCTGATACCAATGAATTTTGAAGTCATGATGTTCTGCAGTTGAACATTAGCAGTTTAGTAGGTGTCTTCTTTCTTAAATGCTGTTGTCCTTTGATAAAGGTGATGGAGTATGAATATGAAGCTGATATGGAAGAGACCTATCGTACCAGCATGTTTAAAACTTTCAAAAAGACCTTGGATGATGGCTTCTTCCCCTTCATTATCCTTGATGCTATCAATGACAGAGTGCGACACTTTGAACAGTTTTGGAGTGCTGCAAAAACCAAAGGGTTTGAGGTAATGGAGCCTAAAAACCATTTGAACCCACCAGCATTTCAAAGTTTTTGAAGTCCCACTCACAGGCAGGAAAAATGCTGTAGTCTACAGTTACAAATTTACCTTTCTTAAAATTAACAACTTGAGTCTGTCACCAGATAGAAAACGAGCTCTGAAAATTGATTTACAGGATTTAATACTGTCTTTCTCTTTCTAGGTATACTTAGCTGAAATGAGTGCAGATAACCAGACGTGTTCCAAGAGGAATATTCATGGACGCAAGCTAAAGGAAATCAGCAGGGTAACTGTGTGCCTCTGGAATCATAGGATTAATGATGTTTTGTGGTGCTTTCAGGGCTGCTGTTGATGGGGAAAACTGTTAATCTGTATTAGACTCTATAATGCTTACACCTTTCCTCTTAAGAAGAGCTGGCAGTGATTTAATGGGATTGATTTTAATTACTTCTCCTAAGCACATACATCTTGTTCACGATCAGCAACCAAATTTTCCATTGAATCTGTGATGTTTATAGAGGTGCTTCACTTGGGTTTGTTCTTTTGTTAGATGTCTGATCACTGGGAGGCAGCACCACGTCACATGATGCGCCTGGACATTCGTTCTTTGTTGCTGATCG
>VWYK01068623.1:4036-21009 GCA_013399775.1 Semnornis frantzii
CCCAAGAAAGCAAGGTAAAAGTGGATTATGAGTTGAGACGCACTTTGATTCCTATTTCTCCTTGCCACAGACTCAGAGCTGTAAAAGAAAAGCTCCACCATGCCACATTGGCAGGGTGCTAGAAAGGATGCGTTTAGTGACATAGCTGCAGCCAAGAGAAGTAGAGAATCTCCCAAGCTTGGTGAGCATTGCTCTTTCCAAAATAATCACAAATATCTCAGTTAGCTTCAAAATGTGCTTCTTCCCTCCACAAACACAGGATTATTTTGTGTTGTTTAGATGATGTTACCAGCTTTAGATAAGATAAAGAGATGGTGTTCCACCTTGTTTGCAGCAATGGGACTGCTGTGCTAAATCTGGCACATATCAATGTATCTGGAATCTACTACTTTTCTATTCAATGCCACTAAATATTATTGGATGTATTAATAGGAAATTTTTCTTTGTACCTGGCCTGAATCAATAGAAGTATAAACTAAAGTCATAAAATTTAGCTTCATTTTCCCATAATTTATAATTTTGTCACTTCTTAATTCTGCTCTCTAGTGAATATCAGAGGTGTGAATTGATTTTCATGGAGTGGTTTGGAGTTTAATGCCATGTAAATAAGTGCGTACCTTGCCAGGATTTCCCACTTTTCCTCAAATGGTGGCCTGCAGAGCTCTGCTTACAGGGTAAGAGACTATTAAGCACAAGAAAAGGCTGCTTTAAATCAAGTGACAGTACTCCAAGATGCTGAGAATAAACGAAGAAGATAATTTGAAGATATTATATAGGGTTTACCAGAATTGTTATCTGAGTCCTATCACCAGTATAGCAAGACTTGTGCTTAATTGATTTTTATTTCTGAATGTCATCGTACCTGCATTATTCCTGTGTTGGATTCTGGTACAAAAGGCAAGGAAGTTGGAGCTGAGAATGAATGTTAAAAAAGATTGCATGTTAAAAGTAAATGTTAAAAGGAAATTATATCTATAAGGCTCAGAGTATGGAACACAAGATTCACAAGCCTTGCAGGAAGTTGCATTATTATTCTAACCTGTAATCTCTGCTGTGAGGAATGCTTCCTTTTAAGCCCATGTATGGGATGTTTCTCTGTGATAAGAGGAAACTTAAACAGGCTACCTGTAAACATTTACAAAGTACATTATATAGCAGAGTCTTACATAAATTCTAGTGCAAAGACAGCAGCATGCCTCCCAACCTTGTTTCTAGAACATAGAGTTTCTGTCTTTTTATCTTTCAGTGTCTTTGTGTTCTCTAATCTGTTGCACAAACTGATGTTAATATGACATTTTGAAAATTGCAGTCAGTGTTTTCAGCTAGCACCAAGGATTTAATGGGAAAAAAAAAATTAGTGACTTGCTGAATTTTTAGGTCAAGCAAATTGTTACTTTGCTGGAATGCTTTTGAAGGACATCAGTTTTCTTTGTGACGGTTTCTAGCCCTGGATCCAGTGGAAGGTGCAATGAGTCTAATGAATATCAGTGGTGTGTGATCCATGAAATTACATGTGCAGGTATGATCTGACAAGCCATGGTGTCTGCTCTAGATTAAAAAAAGAAAACAACAAAGCAAAGCAAAAAAAACCCCAAATAACTGAAAAAATGTGGTAAAAAGGCAACCTCTAATACAGTATGCCAATCACAGTGAGAATTCAAGTCTGCCTGAACCTGATGCTTACTTCATTGAGGTCTTCTTTCCACCAGCTGTCAGTCTGCATTGCTTTTCTTCACTGTTTCACAAATGCAAATGTGTGTGTTGCTTGTGGTATCACCCCAGAGGCTCTGACAGCTTCAGGCAGTGGCTTGGTGTTTAGTGTCTGTCCTGTGCTTCGGCCTATAGAAAATAAACTGAAGATCCTTGCATTGTTAATGAGGACTAATTAGACATTTTTCTCCTTTGCTGTAGTACATGTGTAATTGCTTGACATGAAGAGCCATTTTACTCATCTGAGCTAATGGAGGACAGTGTGAAAAAAATCCATGTATATGTAGAAGTGTTTTACTATTATCCTATGGAGAAAGGGAGGCAAGCTGTGACTCCGGGATATATTTTCTTAGACATCTCAGTGATAAAAAGTGTGATAGAGAAGTCTGAGATTTAAAAAAAAAAAAAAAAGTTTCTAGTTTAGAGGGGAAATATTTTACACAGCAAACGTGAAGATACACATTAAATTGAGACCGACTCAATCAGACGTTTTTAAATGGGTAATTTTGCATCGTTAGTGTGTCACAATGAGATTGTCTTTAAATGGATTTTACAGGTTGTTTCCATAACACAGCTCTGACAGTGGCAAGTCCATGTACATGACTGTATGAAGATTTAATTTACAATTTTATTTTTAAATGAAATATGTACTTTTAAAATTAATTCTGACTCTAACCACCATAGATGCTGATGGCAAAGTGGAAAATAGTCTTCTAGTGTAAAGACAAAGTGAAAATTGAGAAATGTGTTTCTTGACTCTGAAAATTAAGATGTTTGTATTTTTTAGCTTCTGCTGCCTGTAAAAAGTGTTTTATTAACTATATTGCTAGAGTCCTTTATGGATCATTTGTCAATTAAAAAAAAAAATTAAAAACCCAAGCACTCATTACTAAATAGTCTTTTATGAGAACAGAAGGATCTCTGGATAATAGGCATTTGTTCTAAAACAAAACAGTTATTTGTTCAGGGTATGGAAGTTATTAATTATTTACAAGTATTCCTACCTCAGTTCTACCTCTAGTTAAAATTCATGGCCTAGGCACTCATCAAATATTGATTTTTACCGAAGTTGATGCTTTCCCTTTAACATTATTATAATGAGGGATAAAAATCAAATTGCCTTCACTGAAACTCAATCATTCTCAGAAGCCATCTGCATTGATCTTTTTTCTAGGTTTTACCATAAATTATTCTATTCAATTAAGTAAACCCCACACATAATGACATTTTGTGAACTAAATAATTTATTGACTATTTTCAGCTAAACTTATCAGGCTCTGATGCACAGTTATTTTCATAACATTAATAGTAATATATATAACCCCCTGCAACTGAATGTGTGTCAGATTCTTTGTTTGGAAAGATGAATCACCTGGGAGGTAGAAATCTTCTCATTTACAAAAGAAACAAATTCTGTCATTGTCATACATGGAGTGACTCAGTGCCTTCTCATTAGCAAAATTAGGGGGCTTGCATGCAATGCTTTCTGGTGATAAAATAATTGCAAAATAATTGTCAGCTGAAAATGGTGCTATTAGCAACAAGGATTGTAATTAAATTGGTAACAATTGGTCTGTTTTACAGTTGTTTGGTAAGATGTGATGAATACAGCAGCTCCTCGGTGGGGTTCAGAGTATTCCTCTCTGCAGTGTGATGGCTGGATATCTGTGTGACACGTGTCATTGCCACCTCCTGACATTTCCTCTGGAATATACCCATTTCCTAAATGAGTTTTGTTTCACATTTGAAAAAAATCACTCAGTTTTTGTAGACCAAGATTTTCAAGTGGAAGGGGCAGTTTGTAATTCTTAACTCTAGTCCTTCAAGCAAGTAGAAGGATTGCTTGTCCACGGGATACGTTCGTGGTTTGTGTGGGGTTGCTTTGAGCACAAAGCTGGATCACTAAGTTTGGATAGTGGTCACAGAACAGGTGGTAGGGTTGTTTTTAAGTGCATGGCTTTTAGGAGAACTTTGTCATATCTGTAAAAGCATACTTGGGTTACATTGAATCATGTATGAAAAACTTCTCTTGGGTGTATATAGGGAATGCTTGCCGTTTTGTGTGCTTGCTAAATAGACTGGATGCAAACAAATTGTATTTGGTTGAACAAAACACACTTAGGTGTTGCGGCTTATGTATAGATCTGTATCTTCGCTGGAGACTCCACTGAATACTGTGAATAAGTAGGTCCAACACCATGGTCTAGGGAGAGTTTGTATTGTGTGTCGTCACATGCAAGATATTCCAAGCATGCCTTATTTTGTATTGTTTTACTTTATTTTACTTAGGGACTGTCACTAGTTACAAAACACAAATCAGATTGTGGAGCAGAAGTTAGTACCTGGAAAATTGTGTAGTTTTGTTAAATAATTCAGGAAAGGTAATTGCTCTTCATTCTTCCTTTTAGCATGATCCATTTCATATGATAAAACTGGAAAGTTCTTCACCATGAGAGTGGTGAGACCTTGAAATGGGTTGCCCGGGGAGGGGGTTGAAGCCCCATCACTGGAAGTGTTTAAGGCCAGGCTGGATGAGGCTCTAGCCAGCCTGATTTAGGGTAGGGTGTCCCTGCCCACGGCACGGTGGTTGGAACTAGATGATCCTTGTGGTCCCTTCCCACCATGACTGATTCTATGATTCAATGTTGTCTGGGAAGACAGTTCCTGTTTGTTTATTTCACTCCTATTCAGCCTTTTAAAAACTTAATACTTTGGTGTCACTGTAGTGAAGGATTACTACTGTTGTTCACACTGCCTTGCAAAATCTGAGTAAATAATGGACCTGCAGGTAATAGGAAACCTAAAAGCATAAATACAAATGTGTGTATAGATTTAATTCCCTATTAAATTAGGTCCTTTTGTGATTCAGTGCCCATGCATTAACATATGTAGCCCAAATACAAAACATCATTTTGCTTTGCATGCTGCTTGGAGTTACTCTTGGAAGAAAATAGAACTCGCTGTTGTTCTCTCTATGTGGTCTTTTTGTTTAGATACTGCCTAGGAGTATAAAGCATCCAGATTTGCTACCCTGACTACTTTCACATTCTAGGTTTTCTTGCCATGCTTTTCTGATGAGCTGCTGCTCATGAAATTGGACTCTGGTCCTTCTACTATTTCAAGACTGTTGGATGAGAATTCTGCTTTAAGTGTCTTGTGTTATTCTTCATTGTGCTTGTTGAGCAATACATCACAACTTTCACCAAGAAAAACATTAATACAGTGCAGGGTAAGTTCTTTCTCCCAACTCCTACCCTATGATTTCATCTAAGAGGTAAGAGTCGAAGGCTTTGTCAGCCTCTCTCTCCATCTTCTGTGCAGCATAGTGTGATTTTGTAGACATTTGACCTAAGGGCTATTAGCCCAAGCAAGAACTGGTATCCTGAACTCTTTTGTATCCTACCTGACATGAGTATTTGAGATTCTGCTGATGTCCAGTCCTTACGTACCTGTGAAGGTAATCAAGTGTTCAGATGGGTAGTTGTAGTTGAGAATCCATAGCATTTGTATCAATCTTTAGTCAGTTTAACTTTTTTCACTTTGTGATGGTGGTTTGCCATACAGATAGTGCAGGGTTTGCTTCCTTCTACAGTTGCTTTATTAGCACTTTATTAGGTGTTAGGCTTCTTAGTTCTCATTCCATTTATGATTCTTTCCTCTGAACTAAGGGATATTTAGAACAAATCATTGTAAGATTGGCATTGTGAGGTTTTCCTGTTGGGGAAAAAAAAAAAAAAATCATGCCAACATATCTGAACAGGTTTCATGTCCATTACTCATGTAACTTGTGAGACTGTTACACATGTAATTTGATGACAATATTTCTTTGAACCACAGAATACATATGCCTGACTCAGGCCAAAGTGCTGTACAGAGAGAAAGCAACTCAAGTACATAAGGTTAGTGCTGTCAGTGTCACACTGAAATGCTGTTTGGACCAATATCTTGCATCAGGAAAAATTAGCAGCAAAGAAACTGATGTAATTGCTGCCTGTATTCTAGCTAATATGAAATGAACAAGATGAATTCACAGTGAGACATATTGTGAAATGTTAATGATAAGAAAAAAAACTATTGGACTGGGTCCCACTGCTCCTCATTTATGATAAGGAAATTCCTAGAGGGAAAAGAACAAAATATCAGCTGCGCTCTCCCTTTGTGATTTTTCTGGGGAATCAGTGTACAGGTAATGTGTTATTGGACTTCTCAATATACTAATAAGTACTTACTCATCTTACATGCCTGGCAAAATGAAGGTATTGCCACATGATATCTTACTCCCTCTGTGTCATGGACTGAGTTGAATATGCTGCTGTTATTCATAACATGCTGCAGTCATGGCAGCTTTGGAAAATGGCAGTGCTAACTGGAGCTAAGTATTATGGGGGTTGAAGTTCAGATTGCAGTGTGGGAGGCTTCCTGTTCTGGTTGTTGCTTCTGGATTCTTGGGTGCTGACTCTTTTCTGCAGGCATGGTGGTGGAACGCATGGGAATTGGGTAGCTGCTGTTTCTGTTTTATGCTGTTTTTTTTTCACTGTATTTCACTGTGCTGCTTCTGCAAGTAGTATAAGCTAAGGTAATCATGCATTGTATTGTTAGATTAATTAGATTATTAGCTAAAGTATCTGGTGGTATCTTATGCTACGCTAAACTCTTATCTCTTTATCTCAACCCTGAGATAAGTGTGTTACTTTTCCCCTCACTTTTGTGCAGTCCTTGCACTAAACCATTACACTCTGCCATAAGTTTTACCTGTACTGTCTCATGTGGAAGCATCTTAGCCCATGCTTGGGGCAGGACTTGAGCAAGCAGTGGGCATTTCCTGGTTCCACCTGAGGGACTGCAAACACATGGATCTGGCAGGAGCCTTTGTATGCTCTGAGTAGACACAGATCTGAGCAGAAAAAGTGGTGAGAAATATGTGTGTAAGAAATAAAAGCCTTAAGCTTATTTTAGTATGACAATCACTGTAGTAACAGACTCTCATCTTGTAGAGGCAACTAACTTTCAGGTGTCTGAAATGGAACAGAGGAGCTCTTCCCTTCCACGGGAATTTTATTTTGTAATGAGCAGTGACTGAAGAGAGGATATGAAAAAAGTTGCAGTGAGCCAGGTGATCAGGATAAATGTAGCTCTATTCTTTCTTAAGTCATGGGGACATGCTAGAGGATATCTTCCTTTTTGCCTGACTGCAGTACATTGTTGCGACCATGACTATGGCTACTATCAATTCAAGTAGCTCTGGCACTGTCCTCTTTCCAGACTAACTTTGGGGAGTACTTGAAACCAGCTTGGGAAAAGACTCTACCCTGATGTGAAGAGCTGTGGTGTGGAAAGGCTTCAGCTGTGCTAATTGTGCAGGTTTGAATTTGCATGGGTACTGATACACTAGAGCTTGTGTGGCCGGGTCATTTTACTCTTCCCACAGATCACATACCGATATGACCTGCTTTGATTTCACCAACCAGTGTATAGACTCAGCTGACTGTTGTTACCGTAAAGTGGGAAACAAGAAACAGTCCATGCGAATCTGCAGCTACCAGAAACGTAGTTGATTATTACAAGAGAAGGGCAGCTCCTTCTGTAAGCAACATAGTGTAGCTGATCTTGATTTGTTCTGTCTTTAGTCATTTGGTTTATCACTTGGTTTAAAATAGTGTGGATAAAGGCTAAAACCATAGGCTCAATGGCACCAACCTTAGTAAGTTATTAGTGCCTGTTCCCTGGAGAAAAAGAACTTGATTTTCAATCTAGAAGAGTCCAATGACAGTCTAACCATGAGCTTACAAGGCCTGTACACTGAACTGTACATTGGACTTTAGCTAAAGTGACTTGTTTATTAGGTTTTGATTTCAGAAGTCTTTCCTATCTTCTGTTTGGTTTTATTTCTAATTTTATCATGTACATTAGAATTTATGGATTTTTTTTCCTATGAATGGCATGGATTATTTCTGTTTTAAAGGAAAGAAAAAAAAAGAAGGGCAGAGGTGCCCAATGTATTTCTATTTGAAGAATTCTACTATGTACTCGAACCATTCTTTAAATGTCCTCCAGCTGACTGCTGAGCTGAAGCTAAAACTATTTAAGTGGAAGAGGTTATGTCAGATTGTTAAGGAGAATGATCTGGAGTAAGGCTAGGCTCATTACATTCTAATATTCATGGCAATTCTATGAGCAGTAAACTTGCATTCACAGCAAATTTGCAGTAGTAATAAGACTTGTTCAGAAAGATAGAGTTTGACAAATGTCCTTTACTTTTCTCTTAATTTCCAGAAAAAATATTTTGGTCCTTTATGAGTGGGAAGGAATGTGAAAGGGTTCAAATACTGAGCTTGGTTCTATCCCATAGGGCTAAGAAGGGGAAAAGACTGTGAGCTCCAAGTAGAAAATTGAAATTCTCATACATGTGTTGAGGGTACAGGGTTTTTTTTGAAAAGAGGCTTACTCTTTTATTATATTGCTGCCCATTAAATTCTTTGCAGAAAAGAAAAGAAGAACACTTGTTTTACATGTTTTTTACTCAGAAAAGTCTTGCTTTAATCAAATACTAATAATAAAAGTGAAAGACTTCTGGTTGAGGTCTTGCAATGATAGGACAAGGGGTAATGGGTTTAAACTGGCAGAGGGGAGATTTAGACTAGATGTCAGGAGGAAGTTCTTCACAGTGAGGGTGGTGAGACACTGAAACAGGTTGCCCAGAGAGGTTGTGGCTGCTCCCTCTCTGGAGGTGTTCAAGGCCAGGTTGGACAAGGCCTTGAGTAACCTGTTCTAGTGGGAGGTGTCCCTGCCTATGGCAAGGGGTTGGAACTGGATGATCTCTGAGGTCCCTTCCAACATTACTATTCTGTGATTCTATGATAAGAAGGTGACCAGCTTACTACTAGTAACTAAAGGTTTAGTGTTCAAGTTAGTCCATTTAATTTAAAGCTGCCATTTTCCAGTAACAGCCCTGAGATCTCAAAAAAAGTATGTTTATGGGTGCCTACATGCTTTCATAGAGAGATAAGTGTTGCACACACATGCTCATATATATTGCACCAAGACAGGTTACATTACATGACATACTATTCTGGAGCTGTCAGAGCTGAATTCTACTGTCCTTTATCACTTTGTTTACATCTGAGTGTCTACAGGTGACTGGAGGTGTCATTCCACTGAAGATCAGACAACTGAGCCAGAAGCAAAGTCTTACTCCTAGAGAATAAGATTGCTGTAGCTTTCTATATAGAGGTATACAGTTGTCTTCAGTGTTTGAAAGCCATCTTGATGCAGGTTAACCTGTTGATTGCTATGCTTCGCGTGTCTCTGCTTGGGACTGACAGTCATGTAGTAAAAGAAGATAGTCTGTCAAAGCATTGGCCACAGTGAGAACTAGGAATGAGTCACTCCATGCTGATGTCTGTAGCATCTTTTATGTTTTTCCCCATGCTGTAACATTATGCACTGTAGATGTCACAGGAAAAGCTAAAATCACATCTTTTGATCTAGGCCTTTTTTCAATCCTTTGTATATGAAAAGCCATATGTCTCTGTCTGTGGAGGTGTCACATTTCACCCTGCTGATCCAATTTATTCAGTCTGAACATTTGGCTTAATGTTTTTACAAAAGTGCATTTTTTTCTGCCCAGATTCTTATTTATGTAGTGATCTGTTCCTGTTAAAGATGAATGAAGACCTGTCAACAAATAATCTATCCAATATATTAGAATCTGATACCAAACCTCATTGACGTCAACAAAAAGAGTTACTGACTTCAGTGGTCATGCAATGTCCTTTTCACGCTTCCTTAATGTTTGTAAAGATACCAGATTTAGAATGGAAATAGAATGGAAATATTCTTCTGCACAATATTTTTTTTTAAGTCAGTGCAAAGATAGGGATATATTGAGCGAATGAAACTAGACATGGTTTAGACATGGTTTGACAGATGGGTACTGTCCTGGAAAAGCAACCATGTGCCTATTGTGAGTACCTGATGGTTTAACTTCAGATATTGTGAAATCAGACCTGAGATACTTTGAAAACTTCCTTGCTCTTCCTGTGTTGTTGTGCTGGAAAGGCTCCAGCGGTACAGTTTATCCTACATGCCTCAACCCATATGTGTCAGAGCTGTACTCCTTGCTGGCAGCCAGACAGATACACTCAGGATCCCAGCTGGGAACTCCAGAGCCTGGAAAGCTGGAGGAGTGTGGGGGGTCAGTGTTTAAAAATGGCTGAGCCCTTTTTTCTTTCTCAGAATGTAGCTATCTTTGGTGGCTCTTGTGGATCTGCGTTAGTAAAGTCATGTTTATAGTACCTCCTCAAGAGAACGTTTGTCTTATAGAATATTAAATAATAATCAGAACACAAAAAGGTTGTGAGTGGTATGTTTCAGCAAAATAATTAGGCAAATTCAGATGTAGAATTGCAGGATTTCATTTGATCATATCTAAACAAATTAAAAATAAGTGCTTTGCCTCAAAATGAAGAGAAAGGCTCTGACAGTGAGTGCTCAGCTGATGTCTCATAGCAGAAACATCCGACCTGGAGGAAAATGTACTTGAATCAAGGAAATGTGAGAAGCACCATTTCTTCACTCAGTGCAAGTGTAAAATTAATGCTCTGGGAGGGCCTAGCAGCCAAAGAGAGGGCTAAGGATATTTTGCTGCCAGACCTGCACAGATGGTGAGGGGAAACCAAGTCTTTTTGGGGAAGGCAGAATGAGAGTTTTAGAAACCCCCACAAACCTCATGAGCCTGGAACTGCTTGGATTGGTGCTCCTTGTATTTATTGTGGTGAAAGAATGAATGAACGTCGGTCTCTCCCTCTCTCCCTAGATGATGTAGTGTGTGAAGTTGTGTAGTTTTGAGAATGATTCAAGTGACACAGGGAAACCTTATGTCCTGAAAGCCTGATGTTATTAAATAAGAGTGAAAGGAGTTTATCATAATGATTTGAGGCTGTAGGATTTTAAATCCCAGTACAAAGCAAGTATAGCGGTTAAGAAATGATGAGACTATTTGCTTTTCCTACCAGTGTTTTAAATGCCACTGTTCTTTATTATTTTAATTTTTTTTCCCCCCATATCAACCCAGAAATACTGATGCACCAGCATGTCTCGTTATGACAGCAAATGATAATTCTATTTGGTGAAGTGAATTTAAATGAAAACAAATCCTGAGGGCAGTGCACGGTGGCTGTAGAGAAAACCATGGTCTGAGGTGGCTGTTGGAGGCTGCTCATGGCAATTTGGGGGTTTCTGAGCAGACAGGCAGAGCTGATGAGAGCACCTGAGTTGCTGGCAGGAACAGGCAGTGACAGCTAAGTCTGGTTATTCTCAGGGAAGAAAAGAGAAGAAATTAAGGAAGTAAAAATACAAGGAAGCACACTATTAGTATTTAAAGAAAGAAAATACCCTGTGGCCATGGCATGAGACATGCTGTTGCTGACCAGTATATTTAATGCCAAATAATCATGACTGAGACCTAGGTAGAGGTAAGCCGGATAAGGTGCAACAGTAAATACAAGCTTCAGAAAACCCAGATTTTCTCCCCTTTCCTGCTTGGAAGAGGACAGATTGATCCCTTTAAGGTAAACTGTATTTCCATGACACCCTAAAATTCATGTCTCATTGGCTTGAAGTGAAAATACAGGTTTCATTGTTGGTTAAAACACACATTACATGTTTATGTGTAATAGCATTCACCCAAGTGAATTCATACTCTGTCTCATTAACATCCAGAGAAGATAGTGGTAGGAGAAGGAGACCTCACAAAAAGAGGTCTGCAAATATTGTCACATTTCTGACACTTTTCCTGAGTTTGCTCTTTCTCCAACAGAAAGTAAGGTGAACTGCCTAGAAAGATGTCTCTAAAACACGAAAATCACCTGTGGAAAATTTCTGAATTGATTAAAAGGCAGGAATAAAATGAGCTCAAGGCCTAGGAGCATCTTCTGTTATGGGGAAGAGGCAGAGGTGGCTGTAGGAGCAGGGATGATAATATCTCACATTCCTCAATGAGGAATTTAATTCATCCCATACAGACTCAGTAATTGTGCAGTGCCACAGAGGTAGCATGAGTGAGGAGGCATGGAGCCTGGAATCTCATAGAGTGAGGCGAATTTATTGGTATTGCCAAAATTGAAGTGTCGCAGCAAGCTCCTGTCAGGTTGATTGAGGAGTTGAAAGGAAAACAAGTCACAGACCCCCAAGATGTCAGGCATTTCGCAAGCCTTCACTGCACAGGTGTCAGCTCTGGGATGGCATTTGCTCATCACTCGCCTGTGATTTTGCAAGCCACTGTGGGCTCTGCAGCACTCCAAGGGTCACTCAAGCATACCAAGGGCTGCAAATCCACCTGTGCAGAAATGATGACTCTTGCTTGAGCTGGCACAAGGGGCAAGCAGCTTGGAAATTAAGCCTTTTGCAGAGAGAGACAAACACTACAGCTGATTACCTCACAGCTTGGTGTATTTGTTTATGGTAGACCTGAGATGTTCATAATTACTATAAGCTTAGAGTGGAGCCGCACACAGCTTTGCACCTTCAAATGGATCTGTGTTTTGGGGTGTGTGTGTAAGCACAAGGCAAAGGAGGGATTGCCATCCAAAGGTGATCTGAATCCTGAAAACTTTCTAGTCCCAACAATATCTCTATGATAATGAGGAGCTGTGAATTAGAAGAATGGTATGAGTTGTCTCAGTTGTGTGTTATAGGCAATGGGCTCAACTTCAGTAAAAAGTATCAAAAGCAGATATGAAAATTTTTAGCAGGAGGCATTTTTTGGTAGGCACAGATAAAGTTCGATCTGGTTACAAATAGATAACTTTGCTCAGGCCAGGGATGTCTAGCTGGTGCTCCAGGGATGGGGCTGGATCCAGCTGGAGAACATTTATGTCTGGTCCTAAAGTACAGTGATGATTGGTTACAGTTTCTATCTACAGGGAAGTCATCCAGAGTCACACATAACTATCAAGACACAACCACACCCAAATGGCTCTAGATGATGTCTGGCAAGGTCTTGCATATGTCCTGCTTGACTGATAGGGAGTTGTGTGCTGAGCAACTGTAACACTGGGAATTGTACCTTACCTTGTGTTCTAGGGGTCATTGAAATAAAACAAAAACCATGAGCTTGTGTATAGGTTCCAGTTATGCAGAACATTTAATTGCCTGTGTTTGAAATAACAAGGGACTGAGTAGTTAATTTTAAAGCACTGATATTTTAATAATATCTTGTCATTAAGAAAAGTGTTATTTCTGAAAGAGACTTTGATTAATATTTATGATTACTTGCCATAACGTAGCTGGATTTTAAGGTATAAACCACAAAAGATTTCCATGTGATTGCTACTTGGCCATTGTCTATTTATGAAAAACTGGTTTCCTCGCTCAGAAGATGAGATCTAGGGAAGGGAGCAAGGTTCAATGCCTATATGATAGATCTGTATTGTCATATGAAGCCAGTTTAGACCCTAATTTGAGCATAGGTGACAGATTCTCAGGCCTTCCATAAGGTAAATAACAAGTGAACAAATGAGGAATCCTAATTTTAAAACAAAATTATACATCTGGTATTAGAGAGGCAGTCAGCAGTCCATAGCATTTGAATGGTTGTAGGTCACCTCAGGAGGCATAAATTAAGGAGCTCTCTTTTGGTGTGAAGTAGCAAGCCTGCACAAAGCCTTAAGGATAAGTTAATTTTCCTCACTATGAGCAAAAAAAGAAAAGCGGGTGGGGGAAGGGTGGATTGTAATCACAAGAGGTGGGAATGTCTAATTCCAGTAAGCTTTCTCATGCTAGAGAATGCAGAATCTTTAATTGCTAGAGGGAAGTGGCTGGGAATTTAATAAATAATAAATTGCTGCAATCCCATGAGGTCATCACAGAAATATGCATAAAAATGATGGAAATAATGCAGTAGGTCACAACCTCAATAGATTTGAGAGCTGATAACAAACAGTGAGCTTGATAAAAATGTATTACAGATAGAAATCTCAGTCAGAAATATCTTCAAAATTACATGATACAAAATTATTACTTAGGGAAAGAGACAAATGTCGTTACCAAAAAGCCCAAAATAAGTACCTGTGGGAAACTGTAATTCATGCAGAAAATGATTAAATCAACAACATTTAGCCTTTTCAGTTTAGAGTGAGCTAGGCACTCCAAAATTTGTCTCTCACAGAAACATTCTTGTAGACTAAACATTCTCATGGAGGCAACTTTTTCTAGGTTTACTCATTATATTTCCCCTTTAAAGAAAAAAAAAAAATCTAGATTTCAGTTATAAAGAACTCTGATAAATGCAACACCTGGAGGCAAACACTGAAAGTATGAAGATCCAGAATAACACCTGGCTTGCCAGAAAAATAGGAAGATGGATTATTTTGAGAACTCCATTGACCTGAAGAAGCATCATCAATAATATAAAGATCATTTAAACACATGATACAGACTAAAGGAAAATGGGTTGACATGCACCTGCAGGGATATATACAGCATTCGAATGCCAAAACCTAATACAAAGCTTGATTGAAATGTACCACATAAGCTGTAAGCTGGAAATATCATATAGAGTGTGACAATTTCTTTCCAAGTATGCTTGGTAAAAGTGGAAATTGAGGTCTTTAAAAGAACAGAAGTATCGCCACTGACAGAAAGCTGTTTTGAAAAAGGGAGAAGTTAATGATGCTGTTGATAGCACCTTTATAGACTGGCAGTTTAAGCTCCAACTCAGACAAATGCCCCTTTCATTTAAGGCTTATGGATATTTTCACTGGAAGTAATGGGGTTGTCCATGCTGGATCAGGGACCTAGTGCATAGCAGGTTTGAAGCAAAGCCACTAACAGAAATGCGAGAGCCCATCTGATTGTCCTACATAATATATGGTGGCCGAAACAGTATCTTGTAATACAGAAGGAAAGGTATAAATGTGGTTCTCTTGCTACATCAGAGTGCACTAGCAAAGAAACCTGTGGTGCCAGGCTTGATATAAATACACAGGGCTAATTTCTGTTTCTGTATGTATCAGCTGAGCTTTGGATAGGCTAACTGGGATCCTCAGAGCAGACCAGCTTCCATGGCTTAGGGCTCCCAGCACATTAATGGAGGTGAAATTGAGAGGCTTCCCTGAGCTCTGTGGCCCAGGATTCAGGTGTGCATGCTTTGTCCTGCAGCCTGATATGAAAAAGTTAGCTTCAGCACAAACTTGAGCTCCTCATCTTCCTGCCAGATGAACAGCCAACTTTAATCTTGCTTCTGCAAGGTTTTTGGTGGAATCCCTGTCTCTTTGAAAGCCCTACTAGAATCCAAGTGTTTTTACCAGTTGGTTATATTTCCCTGTGAGATTGAAGGCCACTTTAAAGGTGAGATGAAACTGTGTGGGGGAAGAAGGGAGGTGTAAAAAATAGATAATTGCATAGAGTGCCTAGGTAGATTTAGGTTGATGGGTTTGATATTTTGAAACAAATTACAGGGAATAAATAAGCACCAAAATACACTTAGATAACTGCAGTTTCCACCAGTGTGCTGCAGTTTTCAGCAATACCCTCTAGGTGACATGGTATAAGTGGGTCAGTGTGTAAGTTTTTTCTGCCCTCTACTAGCATTGCTTTACATTTTGTGCTTCATCTGTCCCCAGTTTCAAGAGCTACTCTCCTGGCCACTGTAGCCTCTCTGCTTTGCCTCCAGTAGCTTGGGATCTACTGTTCAGCAAAGTGGCTTGAGATGAATGGAGACTATCACTGGTGAAAACAAAACTCTTGTGGCTTCAGGCTGGGGAAATGAGGATGTTGGTTGGTAAAAAGAACCATTGGGGATGAGGAAGGGAGACAGAAGTAAAGGGTGGGGGAGTTCTGCTTCTATTTGCACAAGTCAGGCAGCTTGCATTCTTGTGTCTTGCATCCCCTCTTGTCACAATGTGGAAGCCTCTGCCATCCCAACCCTCAGAAATCGTACATCCTCAGGCAGATCCATCCCACTGCTGCTCCTTGCACCATCAACATCTTTTACACACTGGGTTACCTATCACAAATGTGGGGTTTTTATCATTTATTTATTTTAATTATCTTAAATTCTTAAATTCTGTCCTTCAATTTGATCTTAGAGGAAAGGAGAGTATGAATTTAATGCATTTACCAATTGAGCTTGGAGCTATAGATAACCATCTAAAGTCCAAGCTTTGCAGATTATGTTTACAGCTTTGGAGTAGTTGGAATAATATGCCAAAGCACTGGGCATCCAGCAGCTGCCTTGGAAATGAATAGTACCTGTTCTGGTGCCTCTTGCTTTTGGAAAACAAATCATTTATTCAGGCAGTTGCATGATAGGGATTTAGGAAGAGTAACTGTTGGCTCTGGTTTCTGAAATGGTTGGCCCAAATTCCCTAAACTAATACAACTATGACAATCTACAGTCATACTAACAGCACTGAGGAAAAATAGTCAATTATAGAATCTGTAGCAGAAAGGGAATTTAAAAGCCCTAAGCTATTTAAAGCCTTAGTAAAAAGTGAAACCGGAATGTTAATTCCTGAAATTAGATAGGAAGCTTGTAAGGATCAGGCTCTTTTGAAAATGTTACCCACTATGTCTGTGTTAGTAAAATACCTGTCCTGGGTTAACACACTGCTCTCTCACAAGTCCCCCTCATCTCTACATACACAGATGGGAGGAAAAATAATGCAAAAAAACCCCTTGGTTGAGATAGAAAGTTTAATAAGATGATAAGGTGTACCTTAGCTTATTTGCAGAAAAATGTCACAAAAAAAGCAGAAGTGAGCAACCTCCCACAGACCACAGCCCACCTAGTTGAAAAGGCCAACACCTTAAACCCAGAAACCAAAAGCGGCAAGTGGAATAGGAAGCCTCTCATGTTACAATCTGAATTGCAAGCCCCACAATACTTTGTTCCAGCCAGCATTTTCATTTTGACTCTGGCGTGACAGCAGCATCGTATTGAATATCAGCAGCAGATTCAACTCAGCCCATGACAACCTCTTACAACCCACCACTGTATGGCAAGATCAGTATTAAAATGCTTGTTTAGCTCCTTTAACAACTGACTTTCTGACCAAGGTGTATTTGACTTATAGCTACTACCTCTAACTTGGGAAATGGAAACCAAATCACGTAATTTCTACTGGAAAGTGGTTGAATCACCTGAGAATGTTGAGAGACTCCTAAACTGTAATCTAAATTTGACTGAAATTCACAAACCCTTTTAACCGTTAGAAAAAAACCCCTTGTTTATCTAGAAAAGTTTTTCTTTTTTTTTTGTTTTT
>VWYK01068624.1:5056-18125 GCA_013399775.1 Semnornis frantzii
TCCAAGTGCCCTTGTCTTTGGTTATGGTCTGACTAACTTCTATGAAATTTTATGTTCTATCACAATTTCTTCCGCTGAGCCATCAAGGCGAAGCACAGGAGTCTTTGCTTAGTCTTGCCAATGTGATTCAGAAACCAGGCTGTTGTGAATTGTAGCTTCAGGCACTTGCATTTAGACTGCTGCACCAGTTCTACCAAGTATAAATGCTTTGGTCTCCCTGGTCAGATTTTAATCAAATATTGACTTTTTCCATGGATGCAGATACATTTGGAGAAAAAAAAAAAACCAAACCCAACCACCTACCTTTTTTTTTTTTTTTTATAACAATTTTACTGGAAAAGCAATTCTTTAAAATTCAAGCTAAAAGAAAATCTTCTTTTTATTTAGATTTTCCCTAGTGCTATCCACGGGCATTCTCCATGCTTTCAGATACCAAGTCAGTGTGTCAGTTTCGGAATACATTTTTCTTTTATTCTTTTTCTGCCCAGCTCTTCTGGCTCTGTATTCAAGAGAGAGAAAATGCGGGACTTTTTGAGGTTACTTACAGGAAATGCTTTTACTCTGAAAAGAATGCTTTTGTTCAATATTTTTTGCTTATATTTACTGCCTTTTGTGGGAATATTTTGTATTCTGCTTTTGTAATATATAGTAGCAACAAGCAGCTTTTAAAACGGATTTTTAGTGCTTTATTAGTGGATGTACCAATAGAGCATCTTTTTCTTGAGACTTGACCCATAGGATCAGTGTTGCTAAAGATGCAAGCATAAAAGCAGTTTTGACTGTGTAAGCTTCGTGTGCTTATCAGATCATTAAAACAACAAAAAAACAACACCCAGAAAAGTATTGACAACTACAGTTGTGTCTTGGACTGTAGTCAGTTTGGCATTTCGATAGAAGCTGTTACTGAAATTGGATGTACAAGTGTGTTGTCTCCATTACCAAGATAAATCAGACTGGATTGCAAGTACTTCTGTGTAAGTAATAAACTTATTCTGCAGTTCCTGATTTCACCCAAGTTTCTGCTATTAAAAGAGAACATTCATTTGTGGGTGTGGAAGGCTACAGTGATGACAATTGGCAAGTGCTAGTAGTCTGCATATAAGATTTCCACAAGGTGGGTCCGGGGAAGAGAGGCTCCAAATTGACCTTACAGGAGGAGCAGAAAGAATGAAATCCCTCTTACAGATGGGGCTTGTTCCTTCAGCAAATGAATTATGCAGCATGAGTGATATCCTCTCTGTAGGAGGGGTCACTTCCTAATTTATTCATTATGCGATCTGTGCCAGCTTGTCTACAATGTATTGGTTGTGCAAGTTCATATTTGCCTTTGGTTCTGGCAGAGAACTAACTGCATATCAGACATTTTGCTGTCTGTTGTTTCAAGAGTTTTCTTTGTTTTCTGTAGAGCTCTGCAGGCATGGCTGGTGCAGAACTGCTCAGAAAGAGTTTTCGTACTTGACAGCAGCTGAATAGATTCAGACATATAAACTACAGAGATGATAACTTACTGTGCTTGCATTTTATTTAGCAAGATCCACTTCTTCAGGAACTGACATGAGACCTGATGAGAAATGAGCTGTCTTCATTGTCAAGTTTCCCACCGGTTCACATGCCAAATGCTTCGTGAAACTGCAAGTTGTATTCAGTGACTGTCACTGACTCTCTGTCGTTTTGATTGTACTACTTTGTTTCTATGCTTTCTTATGGTACTTCTAAAAGGGAAGATGTGCTATGAAACGTGAGAATTGGGCAATGCTTTTCCTTTGGGCCTCTTCACACTCTTAAACTGTGCTGTGAGTCATTATTAAGATTGCTTTATAGTTCCCCTTAACAGCTGAGTTTCTATTTGCTTACTTGCTTTAACTCTGAGCAGGTCCAGAGGAGGGCCATGAAGATGATCAGGAGGCTGCAGCAGCTCTCCTATGAGGACAGACTGAGAGAGTTGGGGCTCTACAGCCTGAAAAAGAAAAGGCTACCAGGAGACCTTATAGTAGCCTTCCAATATCTGAAGGGGACCTACAGGAAGGCTTGGGAGGAACTATTGACAAGGTCTTGCAATGACAGGACTAGAGGCAATGAGTTTAAACTGGCAGAGGGAAGATTTAGTCTGGATGCTAGGAGGAAGTTCTTTGCCGTGAAGCTGGTGAGACACTGGCACAGGTTGCCCAGGGAGGTTGTGGAAGCTCCCTCCCTGGAAGTGGCCAGGTTGGATGAGGCCTTGAGTGACCTGTCCTAGTGGGAGGTGTCCCTGCTTATGGGGGGGGCAGTCGGAACTGGGTGATCTTTGAGGTCTCTTCCGACCTTACTATTCTATGATTCTTTGATTCTATAACTCTGTGCTAAAGATGTGGCTCAAGCTGAGTTGTTAAAGCTTTTTACAATAGCTCAGATTTTTTGTGAAAGTGAGGTTGGGGGGAAAAAGTACTGACTTATTAAACAATGAGAAACTTTTTAACACAGTATAACATACCTATACTTTTTAAAGGAAAGAAAATAATTGAAGGTTTGTATAAACACCATCTTTGGCTTCTCTGAAATGAGGACTTTCAAGACAGAAGTAATTGAAGGGAGGATTCTTCTAAGGAAAGGAGTCTGTTACTATGTAACAGCCTCTTGAAGTAGATGCCATGTGGCACTGTAACAACAATTTTCATAGAATGAAGGGGGCTTATTAGACTTATAAGGAACATGAAAAGAAGATTTGTAGCTTTTTTATAGAGATTACATGGTTCACCCTTAAAGGGCTGGTCTAAAAGCCTGAAGATATTTTTCCTGCTCAGCAAAGTTGAAAACTGAAACATTGTCCATGAAATGGAATTGCTGACTTTCACTTTTCACTGCCAAACTTTCTGTTGTAAGAATCAAAAAGAAATTAAAAATAGAAGAGAAAGAAGTTATAAAAATGTAATGTGAAAATACGAGAAGGCAGGAATTTTGAAAAAAAAAAAAAAAAGGATTTTGCTTGCTTCCAAATGAACGATTCTTTAATTTTTCACAATTTGTGTGAATGTCTGCATCTTTCAGTCTGATGGCTTTCTTAGTTGTTTTCACTAGGGATTCTTCTATCAGAGAACAGTGTTTTCATAGGATTTGGCCCTAGGGCTCTGTTCCATGTGTTTTATGTTAATCCGTGAGTAAAAAAAAAGAATAGTTGTATTGCCTTAGCATCAGTGTGATAAGCCATTGTGAGCAGCAGTTACTTTACACACTGTTTTTGGGAAATACTTTTAAGCATAAAGTCTTTCCTGAGCCATAGGTAGCTAGATGTAGGTAACCATAATAACTTTCAGTTTCCAAAGATAGAAAGTTAGGTGGTTCCACCAAAATTGCTCACTGACAATGTAATTAATCATGATGATTTAGCAAGGCTTGTTAATGCACACCAGGAATTTATCTATTTAAGAAAAGATCATAGGATCACAGGATGTCAGGGGTTGGAAGGGGCCCAAAGAGATTGAGTCCAACCCCCCCTGCCAGAGCAGAACCATAATCTAGCTCAGGTTACACAGGAACACATCCAGGCAGTTTGCGAAAGTCTCTAGAGAAGGAAACTCCACAACCTCTCTGGGGAGCCTGTGCCAGTGTTCTGGGACCCTTCCAGTAAAGAAGTTTACCCCTTGTGTTGAGCTGGAACCTCCTGTGCTGCAGCTTCCATCCATTGCTCCTTGTCCTATCCCAGGGAGCAAGTGAGCAGAGCCTGTCCCCCCCATCCTGACACCCAAGATAAGGTCTAACCAGGGTAGAGTAGAGGGGGAGAACCTCCCTTGATCTGCTGGACACACTCTTCTTAATACACCCCAGGATCCATTGGTCTTCTTGGCCACCAGGGCATATTGCTGTCCCATGGATGTTATCCACCAGCACTCCCAGGTCCCTCTCCAAAGGGCTGCTCTCCACCAGGTCACCTCCCAACCTGTACTGGTGCAGCTTATTAATCCTCCCCAGATGCAGGACTCTGCACTTGTGCTTGTTGAACCTCATTTGGTTCCTCCGTGCCCAGCTCTCAGTGTGTCCAAGTCTCTCTGGCTGGCCACACAGCCTTGTATTTTAAGTAGTGGAAGGTTCTTTTAAGGTGGGTAGAATTTGTATTGCAGATTAATTTTTAAACGGGGAAGGATTTTTGTCAATGCCCTAACCTATTCCCTTTGAAAATGGAGCTTGCATAGACTTCAGTGATGTAGTACCAAGACCTTCTACTTTGTTTTGTAAGTTGCACTATAAGTGTTTCTCATGAGACAACCTACAGAAGAATTGTACAAATGTGCTTTCTGTTCTAAATAAACACTGAAGCACCTGCATTGCACCTAAGTCAATTGCAGTGTCCCTGCCTATGGCAGGGGGTTGAAACTAGATGATCCTTGAGGTCCCTTCCAACCTTACCATTCTATGATTCTGTGTTACCCATGAGCTTGTCGAATAACTCTGTCTAGCATGTATGGAGTTTCAAGTTCATTAGAGAAAACTGATGTAATTGGAACCAGATATGAGGTGATGCAGATGTTTTCACAACGAACATTACCGACATAGTATTTCCTGTTCCCAGTTCAAGGAGTGGATTTTTATTGAGATTAGTGTCAAGGAGCATAGTGGAACTTTTGTCCTTTGATTGTTTAACTGCAGCTTTAAAATGAATTAACCTTTAATGGTGATTAAGAAATATGCCACAAACCACTGTTTGGAAACTAGCTGCAGCTGACCTGTACTTTGCAGTGCCTTTTAAATAATGAGGAGTGAGATCCTTTTGTAAATTGTTCATTGATTTTTGGTCTATCTTCAAATACCTCTTTTGTTTTCTTTTAGTTTGCGTGCACATGCACAATAGTAGTTGGGTAGATTTTGAGTTTTCTGTGGACTCCAAGATTTGAACAAATGTAGTTGTGTTGCAAGTTTTTATCTGCCTTATAAGGGTTACTCTCAAAGGGAAGAGCATAAATGCTGTCATATCAGTTGAGTGACCTCTCACAAGCCACAAAAGAAAGAAGAAAAGCAGGTGCTGAAACATGTTTACATAACATGTCTGCACAATTCGAAATAACAGAGACTTATCTGCCAGTGTCTACTGAATTATTCATGAACAACAACAATAAAAAAATTGTAGGCTAAATTATTCTACAAAAGCAGCTGAAAGGCTTTACTTGAAAACGGTGTGCTGGAGAAGGGAAACTGATCTTCCTTGTAATGGCCGTGTTCCTCTGGTTGTGAAAATTACGCTGCGTGAGGGTACTTAAATACAGAGTAGAATTCTTGTCGGTCAGAAGCCTTGCATGTCTGGGTAATTGGGGTCAATGTTGATGCTGCTACTATAGGAGTAGGATGTTTTTTTTGCGTGTGGATTTTACTTTGGGACTGCCAGTGTTGTACTGTGAAGTAACTGCAAAAGCAACGCATGACATTGGTCTGTTTGTGTTAATCTTCAGATGCTATAGAAGATTTAATGAGTCCTTAACTTGTAACTTGTTACAAAGTCCACACTTCAAGTATTTTACTGAATCTCATTTTTGTAACTCTGTGATAATCTCCAAATCCAGTGGTCTCAGAATCCACAACTGCCCATCTGTAAAGCCTGATGACTAGATTGTTTGATCTAGTGCTGTAGGCTATCATCAAATAACATGTGGTGCGATTTAGCTGAAGACAGAAATTGTAACAATGGTAAAGTAATTTCTGTTTGAAAAGAGACAAAATCTTTAAAGTGAAACAGATTCCTTTAAAATCTGAGCTCAGTCCATTTCTGCCACAAGAAATGGATTCTTTGGGGACTGGTTGTTTGCTATTTAGCAGTGATGCGTTGATCAATTACATTTTAAGCTTTTTGCAAAATACCACTTAGAAATAAGAGATTGTTTTTCAACAACTATGCCAACATGGGGAAATAGTCTTGCACATGAAACACAGGAGTGAAACTTTTCTGGTACACTACGGCTACAAAAATAAAGATGTAACTTTGACATTGCTGGTCCCTTAACATTCGGGATCTTCCTCTCTGAATCAAGCTTTTGTCATATGACAAGTCATTTTGTCTAGCAGTAGATTCATTAATAGAGACTAGAAGTCTTAATTTATGGAGATTATGTGGCTGACTTACATTCTATCTGGAAAACCATATATTTAGTGTTGTCCCAGTCCTTTAAGTTAAGAAAGCCAACAGCTTTCAACAGAATGCCTTTTTTTCATATGTCCTAATGCTGAGGCCATTAATGCCCTTGTTGAAAAATGTGAACTAGTGAAGCTAGAGTGCATGATCAATCCAGTCAGGGAGGCATTTATACTTAATTTGACTTTCAGGGGAAAAAGTGAACATGGCAGATGTGAGTAGCTGCAGATTATCTCCAGTCTCCAGTAGATGGAAATATTGCTACAACTTTCCTGATTTCAGGATCTTGAGTTTTCTGTTCCAGAGAAGCTCATGATTCTTTCCTTCTCTCTCATACATTAACTTGTTGACAACCATAAATCATCTAACCTATTATTTTAAATACAGAAGACAAATCTAATGCCTTCTTGGGCTCTCATTCATTATTCACATTAATTGAATTTGCACAAATAGATCAAGTTACATGAAAATATGCATTTCCAATTATGTTTATGATCTACTAATCTGTCAGTAACTGTTGGCCATCTGATAATGACAAATTGATAAAGACAGCAAAATAAACTTAATTTAGTTTCTAGTATTAATTTATTTGGGTGGGGAGGATACTGCAGTAGAAATTAGGAGTCATCAAAAACTTTCTATCTTAACGGTCAAAATTGTGACTTTTGCTGTTTAAATAAAGAAGAAACTGAGATTTATTAGAATTATTTATGACTGTAATGATTCTTACTAAAGAAAGTTATATCTAAACATGTGTAGACCATATATATAGCAGAAGAAAAATACAAAAAGGATGGATAGATATGAAAATGAATGGTAGAAAATACATCCAAAGAAATATACACACTATGTCTAGTAAACAGTAGTATTCATTCGGACATACATATATGCACATATTACTAAACAAAAAAAATTAGAATAATACAGAATGGTCCTAGAAAATGGGACTGGATGTTATTTTGTTGGTTTGCCCCTAGACAAATCAACTGGCACATATTTGTGACAAAACCTTGTCTGAGCTATTTTTGGAAATAGCCAGTGGTAGTCCACTGGTTCCTCCAGTGTCTGCTCCAGAGCTCATAATGGTATCCAGGTCTTGGACTGTTAGAGGAGACAGGAGTAATAAGGATAAATTTTGTTATTTGTCATGTGGCCTAGTCGTGTTTTCAGTTATGCAGAGACTGCTTGCAGTTTCTGCTGGAGTTAATTTAGATGTATGTATGGCATTGGACATCTCTAGGAAAAGAAATACCTGCACGTGTAATACTGGAAGTAATGGATATTTTCTCAAGGACTTTATTTCAATAGCATGTTGTATCCGGTCAAATTCTGAGCTTCCCCAGAGAGAAAAGAAGAAGAACTGACTGTTCTGTAGGCCACAGTTCTCAGAGAGGAGTAAAACAACAAGTTATGCAGTTATTTGACAAAATAGTGGTGCAGCCTCAGGAGGAAAACGTGCATCTCTTATTTATTTATTTTTAATTTTTGCTTTCTCTGTTGGCTTAAACTATTATCAAGAGGTATCTCAAACAAGGTGAAATTTGTCATTTCTCTTGGGCTACAACCAAGGACAAGTAATTATCAGGAAAAGATTCCCCTGTGGACTTCAAAATCAGTCTTTAGGTCAGAGTAAATGATAATGAGGGAGTATGGTTATTAAGTCAGTGCATGGTTTCTAAAAAGTAAATATAAAAGGTCATTCAACAGGATATCATACAGAAGCATTCAGATCTTGATTTGGTTAATAAAATATGTTGAATATTTAACAAATGTGCATCATGTGTTCTTCCCTTTTCCCTGTTGAATCATTAAATGAGAAATGTAACTCCCAAGAAACTTTAATGTGAAGATAGAAACAAAATACTTTCTTCCAAAAATACAGTCTATGTCTGTGGAAAGTGGGAGCAAAAAAAGAGCATTAAAAATCCTTCATCTAATTAAAATACTTCACTGAGGGTGACTAGTGATAAAGAATGCTGTGTACAGAAAGTGGGAGTCAAAGACAGCATGGAAATCGTAGAATGGTAAGGTTGGAAGGGACCTCAAGGGGCATCTAGTTCCAAGCCCCTGCCATAGGCAGGGACACCTCCCACTAGTACAGGTTACTCATGGCCTCGTCCAACCTGGCCTTGAACACTTCCAGGGAGGGAGCAGCCACAACCTCTCTGGACAACCTGTGCCAGTGTCTCACCACCCTCACTGCAAAGAACTTCCTCCTAACATCCAGTCTAAATCTTCCCTCTGCCGGTTTAAACCCATTGCCCTTGTCCTGTCATTGCAAGACCTTGTCAATAGTCCCTCCCCAGCCTTCCTGTAGGCCCCCTTCAGATACTGGAAGGCTACTCTAAGGTCTCCTTGAAGCCTTCTCCAGACTGAAGAACTCCAACTCCCTCAGCCTGTGAAATAATTCTCTCCAGTGACATACTGCATCTAAACCAACTCCTCCACCATGAAGGTGGTGGAGCAGAAGCCTGATGTAAAGTGGAAAAGAAACTACCTGCTGTGATTTATTAATATATTTTTTCCCTTATTAACAATGTATTAATGCTTAAGTATTTGAAACATTATTTTTTGTTGTTGTTTTGTTTCTCTTCACCTCCCCCCTTCCTCTGAGCAACAGGGGCTGTGCCACAGCTGCTTCTGACTACATAGAGATGTTAGGGGAGAATCAGAAACCTTTACTCCAGAAAGACCTTCCAACTGAAATGTAGTATCAGAAGATACTCTGTAACAGGATTGATTTTCTGCTTTCCTTTTTAATTTTTAACTTCTGGATATTTCCCTTGGCAATGTGGATTAGTGTTGGGTTTTTGCAGCATTCTCATGAAATACAGGGAGTGGAGTACTGTTATTTGAACAGAGATAATAAATGTACATGAGAACGTGAATATAGGAAATGTTGTCCTTGAGCTGTTAAAGGTAGGCATTGAACTTGACCAAAAGTTCTGAAGCCGAAGAATCTCTGTAAATGGTACAGGGAAAGCAATCAAAGCTGTGCTACTCTGCTAGCTGAAACACTTACAGAGACTTTCATCTGCTGCAATCTGTGTTGGAACAATGAAAATAATGTTGAAGTATTATGTATAGCGTGCTGACTTCTTGCTTTAGGTCATATCAGATGAGAGTTCATTCATGGTTCAGTTTTTGATCTAGTTATCTTTTGCTGTCAACCTTTAATATTGTCAAGGGAATATGAGAATATGCTGCTGCCAAATCCAGTCATGCTGTTGGTATTTCACTTGATCTCTAGCATCTTGCTGTAAATGCAAATTCTTGCAGCCATGACTGGCATTGAGTGAGCATAATTATTCCTGTTTGCTTTTTCAGATGCTGTGGTGATAAGAATATGGTAAAATAGAACCCTACTTTCAGCATAAGATTTGTATTGCCTTTAGAAGAAATAGTGCTAGATCTCTGTGGAATTTGTTAGTTTTCCCCACCAGTGCAATTTCAGCTAGATGAAAACTGCTAGTGTACGTGTCATGTGTAAAAGAAAATGATGTTCAGTGCATCTTTAGGTGGGGAACCAGTCTAGAACAGATTTTGCAGCTAATACTACTCTTAGTAAATTTTCCTACTTTCCTCTCTGTGTTAGCTTCTTAATAGCATTTTGGAACTTGAATTGTTTGGAGCAGTTTTGTTTCTCAGGTGAATTTAAGACCACAGAAGTTCAAGTGCACAGCCAGGTGACATCCCTCAGGAAGGATTAGTTACTGAGGATATCTAATACCAGGATTGAGAAACACAAAAAAGAGAATGGTGGTTGCTAGCACAAGTACTTGGCAAAGGGAAAGCTGGCAGTTGAGGCTGGAGGGCACGAGCTCCATCTCTGTGTGCCTTACATGATCACACAAGTCCGCTTTGCTCCAAGTTTGTGAAGGTTTTAGTAGTAGCGAACTATCACAGGATAGGAAGGCATGGTCTCCCTGCTAACCTATCTGCACTAACAGCTGTAATTCCTCAGTGTTACTTTAAGAACTGGCAATTGGACTGCACTTCTCATGTGTTTTGCTTTTAATATTAAATAAAAATGACTTCAAGCTACAGTGAATATCTACATAATATAATCCCAAGAGGTGATGATTGTGATATCCCTAAAGGATCACATTTTTTTGATGTTATAGCTTCATTATACAATAACATATTTAGAATGGAAATCATGGCTGCCCTGGACCAATTTTCCTAAAATGACTAGGAGCTGTATTTCATAATACTTATGTGCAAGTATCATTGAACAGAGAAATAATAGGGAACTGTACTTAAAGTAAATTAGGAAGTATGAATTAATTTCAAGACTAGTCAACATCTAAGAAGTAATTTGCTTTTGCATTTATGCAGTTGTAACATAAGTGCTTCAGTGGCTTTCTTTCCTGATTGCTTTAGCTCTGTTCTAGATGTCACTACTGGAAGGGAATCATATGTCCTTGAGTCAGTCCTTTGTTTACAGGCAATCATGCAGCAGATAGCTCAGAATTCAGGCAGATCTTGTGCCTGTGTCTCTGAAACAAAACAGTTCGTTTTTTTTCAGAGCTTTAGTGGAACAAAAGTAGTCTTGTAACCCTCCGCCCAACTCCAAACTATGATTGTCCTAGGTTCCTGTGATAACAGTTGTAAGTGAAACTGTTGTACTTGGAAATATTTTTGGAGGTATGTTTTTTCTTTGAAGTACAAGCTGGTGTGCAGTATGAATTAGTGGTGGCTACTTTTACACTTTGCTGACACTGTGTGCTGTCTGGCAAGGTAGCGGTTGTTTCATTCAAAGGAGGTACAGCAAAACGATGTTAATTTAAAGCTTAGGTTACTGTTGTAGTAATTTCATATGGGCAAATGATTGTGAATTGATGCATGTCCTTACTTAGATAAGAAAGCCTGAATGTGTAACAGACAGTTTGAGGCATTTTAACACCTTGTTCTTGCCCGCAATCACAGGAATTCTTAAAAATCAATGTTCACAATGTGACTAACCCAGTTTAATGGTAATCCAAGAGTGTTTCTTCAATGACCACGTGCTTACTGTCATGAGCTTTAGCCTAGCAAATGCAGTTTGGTCCAAGGTCTGGCTCTCCTTGTTACATAATGCTGTGCTCTCCACACCCTGGGCTTTGCAGGTTTTGTGGGGCAGCTTTGGATGAATCTGTCTTGCAAGCAGCAAGTGTTAGAAATCAATCAGGTTTTCAGTGTATTACCATCATACATTCAAGTAAGGAATAGTGGCCCCTCCTTCATTAAGCAGCATAATGAGAATGAATAGCAGACTTCTTATTTAAACATTTATAAAAAAGAAGGTATTTGTACTTCTACTATTTCTCCTTAGCAACTGGTTTAGAATTTAAAAAGAAACACACACAACAACAAAAAACCCACCCCAAACAAAACCCCACAAAAAAACAATCAAAACCCCCCCTTTTATTACTTGTTTTTCTCAGTTTCTGGTTTCACCACTTGTATTCCTCCAGACTGAAAACTATGATAACAGTACTTCTCCATTGAAGGGAACTGTTTTTATTTTTTTACTATTTCTTAGCTGATTTTTTTTTTTAATGACTCTACAGACATGGTTAAAATTAGGAAAAAAAGGCTTTTTATTTCTTGCAGATACCACAACAATCTGAAACAATACATTCCTTTCAAAGTAGTATAAAAGATGCAGGAAAGCGTACACCAAAACTTGTTTTAAAAAATATAATAACATGAACATTTTGTGACGGTTTACAGACTGCAGTGCTCTTTGCTAAGGAAAGGAATCGTCTTGTAAAGGGGAAAAATCCTATTTAAAACCCAAATCCTAATTTTAGTTGCAGATAATGTAGGTATATATGCTAATGATGGTTGAGTCTTGGAGTATGTGTACTGCGGCTGTCATCAGCAGCTTTAATGCTAAGTTTCTCAAGTCTCACAGTTCTGTAGTCAGAAATGACTAATAGTAGGGTTTTTAATGCCTCCCACTGTAAAACAGTGTGTCATTACAGAGCTTTCTAAATATATCTCATCATGCATTTATCTTTTCTTGCTCTGCTGATTGACTCCTATTCTCCCGAGACATACTTAAATGTCATTTTATCTATCGGTTGCAGAAATGCTGATAGTTTATCCTAGAATAAAAATTACATTGAACAATATTTTGAAAAGAAAAGGCAGAAGAACTTCAAACAACTTTGTTTTGTTTGTGTAGGCAAGTGGTTACTTCTAGTATTACCTGTAATGGTTAGTTATTTAGAAAATATTGGGAGATTGTCTTGTAAATTCCTGTTTTAAATTGTCAAGGTAATGCATTATTGCACTTCAGGCAATTGTTATGCCAGTTTTTCTTCGCTGTAACTGCACAAAATATGTAATGTATTCAGAAAGGAAGAAACTGAGCACACTATTATGCCTTAACAACAGATATATCCAATGACAGATGGCTATGTGTGTTGAGTGTTGTTTTAAGCTATAATTGGATACTTACGTAAGTGTGCTTAGTCAAATACATGTAATTAAGCTATCTTGGTATTCAGACTAACTTAATGGGTCAGTCCAGGGCTCAAAGACATCAAAAGTAATGGTTATACTGGACTTACCCTTGTTCTGTTGCAACACTTATCTAGATAAAACTCAAATGGAAACATCTGCTGTTTCCAGTTACTGCTGTTTACAGCAAAGCTTACAAAATCAGATGAAGACACAAATGAAATGAAGCAAAATGCCATAGAGAGTTTTTTCCCCCCTGTTTTATGTTTAAATTTGAAATCATCATATGTCTATGAGTGAGAAAATGATAAGGATCCACAAGTGGCATTTAATCTTAGCAGAGCTAGTAGCTTACTTACTGTAATGAAGGGCAATATTTAATGCAAAAATTTCTAGCTGAAGCCACTAAGTTTGTGAATATATAGCAGAGCCGTGAAAATTGATCTGGTTGTGTGATTTCTGTTTTTACTGTGGAATGTCTTGAATTCAGTGTAGCAAAACATTAATTAATGAGTACAGGCTGGT